>SNQJ01S0010433.1:323296-343800 GCA_010110895.2 Picea sitchensis
ATCTCCAAGTACAAGTATGCAATATAACCTCAAAAGGAAATAGATAACACAAATATATGACAGTGGATGTGAAATTGCAACGAGATGATGGTTAACAACCAATAAAGTTTTGTAACAACCACAATAAATATATATTAGAATTGCATGAAATCACAGTGTAAACTTAGCATTTATCCAATAGATCAATTTCCAACTATTCCAAGCAATTTCTAAGTTAATTAGATAGTAGTTAGAGTGAATTATGCATCAAAATGAAGCAAGTTAGATGGTTGTAACAGTGTTTTACGACAACAACAATAAAGTTAGTGAATTTAGCTAAGTTAGGGTTAGAAAAAGTTAGTAAAAGCTTTTAGAGAATAGAGTATGAAAGTTTGTTTGATCAAATTCCTTCACAAGAGTAATGAAACTAGTGCCTTTCGGGCTATGGAGTCTTTTACAAAAACACTATTAGAAATTGGAGAAATGATGATAATAATGTATAAGGACAATGAGATGAAGTTGAGGAGCTAGCAGCTTAGGGCGTCAAACTTCAAGCCTCAAGAGATGAATTTGTTAGAGAGCAATCACCTTTGGGCTCTGGCCAATTCCTCTCTTCTTAGATGCTTGAAATATATATATTGCAACAAGCCTCTAGAACTAAACTCCTAAAGTTCTAACACTTAGGAATTTACTCTAGACAAGATTTTCTTGACAATTTAAAAGGTGGAAAGATCTAGAGAGAGGAGGAAGCACCTAATGCTCCTCTCCTAGGGTTTTAGACAAGCAACATCACAATCTTCAATATGAACAAGTAAAACTTACCATAACCATTGAATGCATGAAATGAAATTGCATATTCTACTTACTTCACCAAGAATAATCAAGCATAAAACCCTAGTTGCAGAAATTTTCCACCTAAATAAGCAAATAGACATCCAAATAAAGTCCTTTGTTAGGGACCTAACCTCCCTAACCCCTCACGTAGGTAGAATCATATATTTTCCGTGTAATAAAGGCCAATATTAAAAAGGCCTAGTAATAAGGAAGAATAAGTCAAATCTAAGAAGACTTAATAGAAGCTTTCGCTTCTAGAAGATATTCCTCTAGATTGTTCTTTTGATATATAGATTTAGTATAAATAGGAGTCAAGGGAATGAGAAGTTTTGTCTTGAGAATTATTGTAATAGATCATTGCTCTGTTGGAGGTTGCCCTCTCGAAGAAGCAAGTGAATATTGTTTCCTATCAATAAAGCTATTATTTTGGTGTTGTGGTTTCATCTATTGTGGTGTTCCGTTGTTATTCTCTGCAATATTTTTGTTTTCAGCTATTATAATAGATCTGGTACCTTACAAGTGGTATCAAAGCACTTTCCTTGGAAGCAAATTATGGGTTATTTTTTTCAGGGTAGAGACGTATTATGACGTCTTAAAGCTACAAAGATCTGTCGTTCAATGCATAAATCCAGGGTCGGGGAAGCATACATGCAGGAACTACAAATGGCACTTAAGCGCACATTGTTGGCCACCCTTGTAACCCTTGTTGGTGCCCCTTTGAGTTGTAGTGCATCAAAAAACACCTATATACGAATCAAAATAGATATATTGAAGCCCTCCTTAGATAGACCAATCAGTTGCCTGACTACTATAGTGACACCATGAACAACACTCGGAAAGATACTCTCTATTACCTGGGTAGTCGGGTAGTACAACTAAGGGCATAGTCTAGCATCCTTAGTTGGTTCCCTGAGATGTTGGGTCGAGTACTATTGCTGGACCCCACACGTATATCAAAGAGTTATAGCACAGGGCAAACCCTTGTCTGTAGAAACCATGAATACCCTAACCCTTGGGACGAAAATAGAAACGAAATGGACAAGCTCTATTGCCGTGCAACTTTACCTCCTGCATTCTGGTTGTGAAATTACTACACATTTTTTCATGTGAAGAATGTGGGCCTTTCAACACTGCAATATTCTTCAGATTGGAGTATAACTCTACACGAGAAAAAAAAATCATGATCTTGCTGGCACCATTATTTGAGCCCTATCCCATTGGATTCCTCTCTTCGCCATGATCGCAATCATACCTATCATTTTTCAACAATTATTTTCTAATGGACCAGAACCCATTCCGACCCCTTATTTTGAACTTACCCCATTTTGGATTCCCCTCGTCCCCTTGAATGTCATGATACCCTTCACCCATAACCCATTTTCTATGTGATCCCACCCGTCCCTTTTCGTTTCCCCCCCTTCATCATGGCTTAGACCCGTAGCCAAGACCTTGAAGCCCTCCTCAATTCATTGTCCTCTGCTTTCCTAGAGACCCAGCAGGAAGTGTGACAACTGAGTGCTAATATTACCACCACCAATAAAATCATGCATTCCACCATAAACGCAAAAATGGAAACCCTAAAATATGACCTCTCTACCCATCTTGCATCCTTCACTAGCCAGATCTTCGCCAAGTTGAATATCACTGGAGACCTTACCTCCTCTGACCCACCTTTCCACCCCGAAGGTGAAACTTCCTACAATTCCCAGACTTTTCAACCCCATCACTTTCAGCATGACCTACACCTTCCGCGAGTGGACGTGAACAAATTTGATGGCTTGGATCCCACCGATCGGGTAACTCAAATGGAAAACTATTTTTCTTTGTACGACATTACAATTGAGTTGTCAAAACTCTAGTATGGTGTTCAACATCTAGATCAAGAATGTTGGCAATTGTGGAAATGGAGAAAAAATATCGCCAAGGGTATATGGCTTGGAAACAATTTGTTGTAGAGATTTATGAATGCTTTGACACTGACACCAACCACTTAGGTTGTTTGAAAAAGTTGAAACAATTTGGCACAATGAAAGACTTTATAGTTGTTTTTGAGCGATTGGATTTCCATAAAGAGGGCATGTTTGATGCTTTTTTCCGAGAATGCTTTATTAGTGGCCTCAAGGGTGAGATTTGTGCCCACGTCCTCATGGCTCACCCCTAGAGTTGGGTGGAATCTACTAAAATAGCTAAGGAAGCACAACAAGTTGTCTCTTCTCAAACCAAAAAACCCTCCTTTATTCCTCGCCCTAAACCAGTCACTCCCACTCCTCCTTCCACTCCACTAAAGATCCAAAAATTTACCCGGGCAGAAATGGTTGAACGCCAACTCAAGGGCCTTTGTTATAATTGTGATGACAAATATTTTCCTCGGCACAAGTGTAATGAACAAAATCTTTTTATGGCCATCTCTGAGGATGTTTCTGAAGAAGAGGTCGAGGCTCCCCCTGTGGCCAAATCACCTGAACACATTGACCTGACTCCACCCTCAGACCCCTGAGAAGTTGAACCGGTCATTTCCCTTATTGCTCTTACTGGATTCTCTACTCTCCAAACCCTCAAACTCGTTAGTTGCATTAATCATTGGAAGGTCATCATCCTCGTTGACAGTGGCAACACCCATAATTTTATTCATCGCCCCATTTCCAAAAAAACTAATTGCTATATCTGACGAATCAACAACTTTCAAATCATGATTGCCAATGGTTGTTCCATGAAATGTGGGGGGTGTTGTGAAAATGTGTGTCTCCAAATTGGTCAGTAACACATGAAATATCATATGTTTTCTATCGACATGGGTGGTTGTGGCATTGTGTTGGGTGTCGAATGGTTAAGGACTATGGGCCCCATTCTCATGGATTTTAAGGAATTAACCATGAAATTCAACCAAGAGGGCCAACAGTATAAAATCCAAGGAATCACAGTAGGTTCCCCTGAGATCATACATTCCCATCACATGGAAATGTTCCTCAAAAAAGGTCATTCCAACATTATTGCACAACTCCTTTCCATTCAAGCCACTGAGACGCCCTATGTGCCCCTTGACCTCCAATCTATCCTCTCCAAACATTAAGTTGTTTTTTCTCCTCCCTAGGGACTTCCTCCTTCCCATGGTGTTCATGATCATTCCATTCCCCTCATACTCGGTATCTTTCCTCCCAATGTCCGTCCCTATCATCATCCCCTTGCCAAGAAAAATGAAATTGAGAAAAAAATTCAAGAATTGCTTGTCACGGGCGTGATCTGTCCTAGTAATAGCCCCTATTCTTCTCCTTTGGTCATGGTACTTAAGAAATAAGGCTCTTGGCGCATGTGTCATGACTTCCATGCCCTCAACAAACTCACCATCAAAGACAAATTTCCCATTTCTGACATTGATGATCTCTTGGATGAATTACATGGTGCTCGGTTATTTACTAAACTTGATCTTTGTTCTGGCTACCACCAGATACGTATGAAAGAGGCAGACATTCCTAAGACCACATTTTGAACTCATGAGGGCCACTATGAATTCTTGGTCATGCCCTTTGGCTTGTGTAATTTTCCCTCCACTTTCCAAACCCTCATGAATCATGTCTTTCGTCCTTTTCTTCGTCATTTTGTTTTTGTTTTCTTTGATGATATTCTCATCTATAGTAAAACTTGGATAGACCATCTTGCTCATGTGGATCAAGTTCTCCATCTACTCTCTTAGCACCAAATTTTCCTCAAATAATCTAAACATGCTTTTGGAGCCTCAAAAGTCGAGTACTTGGGTCATATTGTTGGCAAGGTGGGTGTCATGGTGGATCTTAAGAAGATTGAAGCTATGTAGGATTAGCCTCGCCCTATGACTCTCAAAATTTTGCGTGTTTTTATGGGTTTAACAAACTATTATCATAAGTTTGTTAAGAATGATGGAAACATTATGGCGCCTTTCACTTCTCTCCTTAAAAAAAAATCTTTCACTTGGACTCCAACAACTGATCATTCCTTTCAACCTTTGAAGGTGGTTATGTGCACCACTCCTGTCTTTTCCCTTCTTGAATTCACAAAGACCTTTTCCCTAGAATGTGATGCTTCTGGGAAAGGAATTGGAGTAGTCCTTATGCAAGATGGTTGACCTTTGGCCTTTACTAGCAAACAATTGTCAAAGTGGAATTTGGGCCAATCAATCGAAAATGTTGGGTATTCTACATGCAGAAGATCTCTGGTACCCTTATCTATTGGGGCAACACTTCCAAATTAAGACAGATCATCAAAGCCTCAAGTATTTGTTGGAGCAATGTCTTTCATCCTTGGAGCAACAAAAATAGGTGACTAAGCTATTTGGATATGATTATGAGATCATTTATAAGAAAGGAAAATGCAATGTGGTTGTTGATGCTCTTTCAATAAAATATGAAGATGAAGGGTCCCTTTTTTCCCTCTCCTTCATTGTAGTAGATTGGCTCCAAGTTGTTCACTAAGAATGGTTGTAAGATCCCAAAATTCTGAGTCTGATCCAACAATTGCAAGTCAATTCTCCAGCTTCCCCAGGGTACTCTTGGCACAATGATGGGCTTCGCTACAAAGTTCATTCGTATTTAAGTAAACGGTCACAACTTAAATCCATAGTAATTTATGAGCTTCATGCTACATCCACAGCTGGGCACTCAAGGTCTACCAAAACCTATGACAGGGTCGAACGTTCTTTTTCCAAGGATGGTATGAAACAGGACGTTCACACTTTTGTGGTGGAATGTGATGTATGTCAACGTAACAAGGGAGAAACAGTCAAATCCCTAGGCACACTACAATTACTTCCTATCCCACCAGCTATTTGGAGGGATATCTCTATGGATTTTATTGTTGGCTTACCTAAACCGGGAAATAAGTAAGTCATCATGGTGGTATTTGATCGTCTTTCCAATTACGCTCATTTTTGTGCTCTTCAACACCCATTCACCGCCTCCACTGTGGCTCAAATTTTCATGGATCATATCTTCAAGCTTCATGGGATGCCTCATTCTATTGTTTCTTACAGAGATCCCACTTTCACCAGCAATTTTTGGCAAGAATTGTTCATGCTACAGGGCACACAATTGCATCTCAGCATCACTTATCATCCCTGGATTGGTGGTCAAACTGAAGTTATCAACAAGTGTTTGGAAACATATTTGAGGTGTTTTGCATATGAATGAAAAAATCAATGGGTTGAATGGTTACCCCTAGTTGAATGATGGTACAACACTTCTTACCATACAACTACTCACATGACTCCTTTTGAAGCAATATATGGAAAAAATCCACCTTCATTTCTATCATACATGCCCGACATCTCGAAGGTCCAGGCGGTTTACCAAACTCTTACAGTTTGAGAGGCTACTCTTCATACACTCAAAGGGAATTTGGTCATGGCTCATAATCGAATGAAGTAACAAACAGATCAAGGTCACTTAAAACATCAATTTGTTGAAGGGGAATAGGTGTTTCTTCGACTACAACCTTATAAAAAGACTTCACTCAAGGTTGACCATTGTCAGAAAATGGCACCCAAAATTTATGGTCCTTATATAGTTTTCAAGAACGTGGGATAGGTGGCCTATCAGTTAGCTTTGCCCAGTCATTCTAAGCTCCATCTTGTTTTTCATGTCTCCTACTTAAAGAAGGTGATTGGAACTAAGTGCCAAACTCAAACCAGTCTTCCTGAGTTGGATGAAGAGGGCTCCATCTGGTTGTAGCTACAAGAACCAACGTGAGTATCGCCTCCATCAGCACACCTCCAAGGAAGTGTTAGTCCAATGGAAAGATATAACTCCAGTCGATGCCAGCTGAGATCCAACTACCATTCTGCAAAAATTTCCTCATCTCAAGCCTTGAGGACAAGGTTGTTTTTTAAGGGGTAGGGCATGTTAGGGACCTAACCTCCCTAACCCCTTGTGTAGGTGGAATAATATATTTTCCATGTAATAAAGGCCAATATTAATAAGGCCTAGTAATAAGGAAGAATAATTCAAATGTAAGAAAACCTAATAGAAGCTTTTGCTTTTAGAAGATCTTCCTCTAGATTGTTCTTTTGATAGGTAGATTTAGTATAAATATGAGTCGAGGGCATGAGAAGTTTTGTCTTGAGAATTATTGTAATAAAGAATTGCTCTGTTGGAGGTTTCCCCCTCGAAGAGGCAAGTGAACATTGATTCCTATCAATAAAGGTATTATTTTGGTGCTATGGTTTCATCTATTGTGTTTTTCCATTGTTATTCTCTACAATATTTATGTTTTCAATTATTATAATAGATTTGGTACCTTACATCCTCCAAGAGATAGCGCACTAGTAAAATAAGCCAATGTTGCCAATAGGGCAAAAATTTCAGATCCAATCCTTTTGTGTGAAGAAGAGTTATGATGAAAAATGAAATGGCAAGGCCTCTATTTACACGAGGCCTTACAAATATAATTTGTCCACAATAAAAAAACGGTCAACCCCTTTAGTTTGCCTCTAAAATGTACATAAATGAAAAATACATGAAATAAACCCTATCAGAGTGACATCGTGCCCTAGGATGGTAACGTCATGCCTCCAAGGTAAGTCGTTGGGCCTTCCAAGGCCACATGTCATGTCTCCAATGCTCAAGGGGGTGTCTCCTCACCCATTCCACATCAATACACCTCGGGATCCATAAAAACCCTAGCCTCAAGGATGAAGTCAGGGCTAAAAGGGTGACGTCAAAGCTAGAAGGTGACGTTGTGGGCCTCCAAAGGCCATGTCCTTGTGCAAGAGGGGTGCAAACTAATCGTCGGGTGATGTCAAATTGCCTCAAAGGCAACGTCCTCCATCCTTTGTGCCCAAAGGTTTTTGGGTGCTCTCCCTAGCCCGTGGGCTTATAGCCCATGTATGTGGCATAATAACCAGCCTGCTCAAAACCAATCCCATATGTCCATCATGCAAGATTCCAAGGATATGAGAGCCATTGTCTGAAGGTGTTGAGTCACTAGTTGACTCACTGCTCTTCATCACATGTGTTAGAGTCCTGCAATAGGACACAACACCACGAGCACAACCCAAGATGTCCCTCAAAGAACCACATCGGGGGCATTCAAAACAAAACATAATATAAGACAAAGCAAACCAATTTTCATAAGTCACGTTAGTCCTTAAATCATGCAAGGTAAGTTGATGTTGTAGATAGAAGCCATGTACACAGTTCACCCCAATATCCCGTTCAAGTATCACCCAAGCCCAAGACCTTGTGAGGGTTACCAAGTTTAATTATGGGAGGGCCTTCATCCAACTCTATTAGGTATGCCACCTGAACAATAAGTTACCCAAGTAGAGATAGGTCTCAATAGTGACAAGGGAAAGTAAAAAACCATCAAGAGCAAGTATGAGTGTGATATGGTATTAGGCTCATGATATACATTTCTATGAGCACCTTTGTAGAGGTGGCGCTTGCTTGCTTTAGATACCCTTTCCTCGGTAACTTTTTCATTTTGAGCCCCTTATTTTTCCTTTTGATACCCATTTATTATTTGCAAGTTCCCTTTATAAGGTTTCAAGCTTCACTCCTTTATATTTTACTAGGCAACAGTCCTTTATAATTGGTGCATTGATTCGCATATGGACAAGGGTGATTACCATTAGAGGGGGTAGAGCTCAAGTTGGCCTGAGGATTTTATGGTGGCCTTTATAATTTAGCAATGATATATACACACATCAGTTGCATCATCCTCTGGGCCTTCAACCCCTTCTTCTCATGAGAGAATGGGCCATAGCTGAAGTTTGGGATATATGAAGGGATTTATGAGGGAAAATGTTAAGTATGACTAGGAGAGGAACATTACCCTTGGGAGGGCCTCCCATTATTACCCCTTTTCCCTGGGTGGTGACGACATGGGACTAGGGTACAAAAGTTGACCACCAAGGTGAAACAAGGCAACCAAGACAATTTTTGAAGCAAGTGATCCATTATCCAACTTCAACCAAAGATCCTTGTTTACATGCTCATTAAATTAAACACAACACCTTTCATGAAGAAATGACTAACCATACCTCATGGTGATGTTGACTTACCATGCCCCATACCTTGGGTTGCTTGAATGTGACGAACCTTGGTTGATATGTGTTGGGAGGCAAATCAGGGGGGTTTTTTGGCTCTGTTGGTTAATCTGGCTCTCAATACTCCATGTTTTCTACCTGCCGACCTTGATACATGATCTCCTTAGTTACCCCTAGGTCGATGGGTGTAACATTGACCCAGGGGGATTTTCCTGGATAATGAAACACTTCAGTTTCAATCGATGATTATGTCAGGTTCTCATTATATTGCTTTGATCCCTGGAATGAATGTTGTCACCCACACCAAGACTCTCTCACAAGGTATATTGCACGTGAATTTCATTTATGAGTCTCATCAAGTATGTCACTCAATTCTGATTCTCTTCCAATAGCCTTATGCTAATCATTATAAATTTTATGATGGAATTGAGTCTTGGTTGGAGGAATCCTACATATCTACATTTCCCATGAATCATAACATTGTCAAACTTAACATGCTTGGTGAAGTTTTTATTGAATCAATTCTTCCTATCTTCGATCTCTCACTGCTCCAATGTCTACAATTGACTTTTGGTAAAGATGTGGTTGCGGGTTTGGAGTTACTCGATTAGTCGCACTGGCATTTTGCTTTCACTTAGCCTTCATTTAGCCAGTGTAAGATAGACTAGGAATATGAGTACCATAGTTAGCTTTCCTCCTTTATGTCCACATAATTTAGATGTTTTCTTTTGTTTTCATTATATAGCATAGATTTTGACTTGTCTTGGTTTCTTCAATAAAAGCCACCAACCGTCATTAGTTTAGTTTGCAACTCGCAATGGCTTGCTTTAGTTTAAGTGTCTTTTTCGTAAAATATTTCTTCTTTTCATTTGATGCATTTCATTTTTGTTGTTTGAGTAAAAGCTTGGCTTAAACTCAGTTATCATAAGGAAATCCTGTGCAGAATTCTCTGAGAATTCCAACTAAGAGATTCATGTTCGCTTCAGCAACATTCATTCTAACATTCACAACTGAATAGCTTATTATCCTGCATTGATGAAATTAGTTGTTGTAGGAATACTTCATAGCCTAGGGAAGAATCCTATCAATTTTCCATGGCCTTGGTGTTCATACCCTATTGATCATTATGTCAATGGTTATGTTTCTTGCAAAGGCTTATGGATTAACGAATCGATGTTGCAGTATCATGGGTTCATTATCTTGGTTTCTAAAACAAAGACTAGTGAGCTAAAATCTGTTACAAGCCTTCTCAACAAGTATGTCTTTTTATAGACTTAGACCCTTCATCATGCACTAATTTCAAGAATGTTAGATGCATATCATCAATTAGTTCGAAATAAATGCAATGTCTCAAAGTGAAACATGATTACCATAGCTTAATTCTTTCATGATGGTATCTATTAAGTAGATCTGATTGCTCATTCTATTGCTATACTCTTCGAGTAATCATATGCAATATCTTGACTTGTATTGACTGACTAGTTTTCGTTGGTTCTTTCTTAATATGGTCCTATTTTCATTTTTCCCATGAAGTTCATTGGTCTGGTTGTCTTTGTCTTGATTTCGTTGAGGGTTTTACACCATGATGTTTCTGTTGCTTTTGGGTTTTCAATTGTTGAATGGCAGGTACATTACAACCAAGTCATGAAAATCTCAACGAAGCTCCTTCAAGAACTATTCCATGAACTTTTGGGAATGGTCATCGAGAATAATCTTTCAAAGCTCAACCAATTACACGAGACTTGAAAACTCTAATCAACATAATGGTTCTAAAATGCAATTCTTCAAGGCGGAACCAATGATCGTGTTGGGTAGGTCTTATATTATTCGCATGTGTGTGGGGGGGCATGTTAGATTTGATGGATGTGTCTAACGATCCCATCACATGTCATTGCTTGTGGGCGTGTGTGTTGGCTACTTTCCTAGGGGGGTCCCCAGGGGGGGCAAGATTGCCTCCCCCTGGTTATTACCTCTTGGAGCCTGCAGGGTTCAAGGCAGCACCCCAAATTTATTTTTTTGGGCGGTTTTTTACTATTTTAGCATTTTTTGCTAATTTTAGCGGTTTTCTAAATTAATAGCACATTAAGGGATTAAGGTTTTGGTAGCTGCGAAATGCCTAAAATATTGTGTATATCTTGTATTACGAATGGTGAAATTATTACAATGAAGAGTTGAGAGGTGCAACACCAAGGAAGGTTGGTTTTCTTCTGGTTAAAGGTTTCCAGCGAAATCTCTATGTACCATATGTGTGAGCCATTAATTAATTTATGTTTTGTGTAGAATCTGTGTGCATTGCTTTACTTCACAGATTTAAAACTTACAGATCATTACAACCTTAGTCTTTTACTACCCGAAAGGGGACTTTCACTCGATAGACCAACATTTAATCTAATTCTACTCCACCACTCTATCAGAATCTAGGCATCAGGAACAGGTAATACTCATTATTTGTTTTCATGCACCCCAACAGGTATGGTTCCTTATGTTTTCAAAGGCATTATCTATTTGATTTAGGGTCCTATGCTAGCCCAGATACTTACTTTATTTATGTTTGATATTATGAATTGAAACATGTTTTTCTGAGGGAATTTATCTTATTTGACATTACTTTCAATTAGATTTTGTAACAGGTCAAATAATGATGGTTGGAATTGGATAATAGAGGAATTGATATCATTGGTCACTAGTCTTAATTCATAATATGTGTGTTTCGTCGATATGCAAATCTCGATTGTGTAAATTGAGCTCACCTGAAGATAAGGACACAACTCAAGGAATACACATGACTTCAAAGAATTTGACCAGATCATGAAACATATCACTCGGGGACTTTATTCGCAAACTTGCTTTTGGGATTCTACCTTTGAACCCTCTACACATGATTTTTTCGAGTCATTTCTGAAAATTTATGAATTGAAATCAATCTCATGTCTCGAATGGTTTGTCAATGTAGGTACAAGTACACAATTGGGACTGTGGTCAATCGACCATATCACATTGTAGCACAGATTTTAGATATGGAAGACATAGAGAGTGAAGCTCTCTCATAACCAAAACAAAGCGTATCATGGGTGGCAAAAGGAAGTTTGTTCAAAGCCCTTAATTCATGGAGCACAAGGCTGCAAAGATGATATGATTGTTCTAAAAAAATATCATGACAAGAGATGCAATTATTAGTCAGTACTAGCAACGAAATCCATCCAAATGAGAATAATACATGTATAAACTTTCACATGGATTAGTGTTTTCAAGAGGCCACAAACTTCTTGCTATTTGGGATGCATAAACCTTCTAAAGTTGTTGGAAACACTTACATCCATGATCTCTTTTTTAGATTTAAACCTTGTACAATATTTTACAGCAAACAAATTTTCAATAAAAGAACATAAAAGATACAATCAAAAATACACATTATACACAAAGATTATTCCCTTGGAAACCCAAACCGGGAAAACTAGCATATTCTATATTCATTCACATATTACATTGTTTACAATACAATATACATATAGGAGCTAGTGGCATCCAAAACCCTAATCCAATGACCTGGATTAGTCAACAACCCTAATTCCTTAACCTGAAATAGAAAATCATCGGTGAAAAACCATGTGCTGAAAAACCGCCCAACAATGGACATGAAAATCAAGGCGACCTAAAAATCAAGCCAAAAAAGGTGACATATTTTCCAAGGCAAAAAAGGCGACACTAGATCTAGTCATGCAAAGAATATAACACATACCCAACATTCTCCCACTTGTTGTTTTATTTGCATACAGGGGGTTATAGGGTTAGATAGTCAATAATCCAAGGCAATAATCCCAATAGATCCTCTACACTAAGAGAACTTCTTCGTGCTCACAGATTTTGTTAATGAATCTGCAACATTCTTCAAAGTGTACACCTTCATCGACAACACTTTCTTTTCTTCAACCATGTCTCTCACAAAGTGACATTGAACATCAATATGCTTTGTCTTTGAATGATAAGTCGAGTTCTTCGCTAGAAAAAATTGCACTCTGACTATCACAATCCATCCTTGCAGCTTGTTGTACCAACCCAATACCTGAACACAATCTTTCTAACCATATTGCTTCCTTTCTTGCAAGAGTGGAAACCATGTATTCAACTTCTGTAGTTGAAAGTGCCACTATATACTATCTTTTGCTCATCCAACTTATTGCTCCTCCAAACAGGTTAAACACATACCCACTTGTAGATATTTTATGATCCCTATCTCCATCCCAGTCTACATCCACAAAGCCATGTATGTCCAACACTCTGTCCAAACTTGGTCTTCCTTGGTAGCACGATCCATAACTAGTAGTGCCACACAAATACCTGGAAACTCTCTTTATTGTTGTCCAATCCTCCTTCCCTAGTTTTGATATATACCTGCTCAAAACTCCCACTGCATGTGCAATGTCTGGTCTAGTACAGACCATTGCATACATTAAATTGCCAACTGCACTCGCATATGGAACACAAGACATGTCCTCCTCCCCTTCCTATGTCTTGGGACATTGTTCTGCAGATAACTTTACACCTACATGAATAGGGACTCTGACCGATTTCCATTCTTGCATATTAGAGCCAGTAGAGTTCAAGGCAGCGCCCCAAATTTATTTTTTGGGGCAATTTTTTACTATTTTAGCATTTTTTGCTAATTTTAGCGGTTTTCTAAATTAATCCCACATTAAGGGATTAGGGTTTGGTAGCTACGAAATACATAAAATATTGTGTATATATTGTATTACTAATGGTGAAATTATTACAATGAAGAGTTGAGAGGTGCAACACCAAGGAAGGTTGGTTTTCTTCTAGTTAAGGGTTTCCAGCATATCTCTATGTACTATATGTGTGAGCCATTGATTAATTTATGTTTTGCTTAGAATATGTGTGCATTGCTTTACTTCACAGATTTAAAACTTACAGATCATTACAACCTTAGTCTTTTACTGTCCGAAAGGGGAATTTCACTCGATATACCAACATTTAATCTAATTCTACTCCACCTGTCTACCAGAATCTAGGCATTAGGAATAGGTAATACTCATTATTTGTTTTCATGCACCCCAACAAGTATGGTTCCTTATGTTTTCAAAGACATTATCTCTTTGATTTAGGGTCCTATGTTAGCCCATATACTTACTTTATTTTTGTTTTATATTATGAAATCTTTGTAAACATGTTTTTTTTCCGAGGGAATTTATCTATTTGAAATTACTTTCGATTAGATTTTGTAACAGGTCAAATAATGATGGTTGGAATTGGATAATGGAGCAATTGATATCATCAATCACTAGTCTTAATTCATAATATGTGTGTTTTGCCGGTATGCAGATCTTGATCGTGTAAATTGCGCTCACCAGAAGATAAGGACACAACTCAAGGAATACACATGACTTCAAAGAATTTGACCAAATCATGAAACATATCACTCAGGGACTTTATTCGCAAACTTGCTTTTGGGATTCTACCTTTGAACCCTCTACACATGATTGTTTCGAGTCGTTTCTGAAAGATTATGAATTGAAATCAATCTCATGTCTCGAATGGTTTGTCAATGTAGGTACAAGTACACAATTGGGATTATGGTCAACTGAGCATATCATGATGTAGCACAGATTTTAGATATGGAAGACATAGAGAGTGAAGCTCTCACATAACCAAAACAAAGCGTATCATGGGTGGCAAACGAAAATTCATTCAAAGCCCTTACTTCATGGAGCACAAGACTACAAAGATGAGCTGATTGTTCTAAAAAAAGATCATGACAAGAGATGCAATTATTAGTCAGTGCTAGCAACGAAATCCATCCAAATCAGAATAATACATGTATAAACTTTCACATGGATTAGTGTTTTCAAGAGGCCACAAACTTCTTGCTATTTGGGATGCATAAACATTCTAAAGTTGTTGGAAACACTTACATCCATGATCTCTTTTGTAGATTTTAACCTTGTACAATATTTTACTGCAAACAAATTTTCAATAAAATAACATAAAAGATACAATGGCAAATACACACTATACACATAGATTTTTCCCCTGGAAACCCAAACCAGGGAAACCAACATATTCTATATTCATTCACATCATACATTGTTTACAATACAATATACACATAGGAGCTAGTGGCATCCAAAACCCTAATCCGATGACTTGGATTAATCAACAACCCTGATTCCTTAACTGGAAATAGAAAACCATCGGTGAAAAACCATGTGCCGAAAAGCCGCCCAACAATGGACATGAAAATCAAGGCAACCTGAAAATCAATCCAAAAAAGGTGACACATTTCCCGAGGCAAAAAAGGCGACACTAGATCTAGTCATGCAAATAATATAACACATACCCAACATTCTCCCACTTGTTATTTTCTTTGCATATAGGGGGTTATAGGGTTACATAGTCAATAATCCATGGAAGTAATCCCCATAGATCCTCTACACCAAGAGAACTTCTTCGTGCTCACAAATTTTGTTAATGTGTCTGCAACATTCTTCAAAGTGTCCACCTTCATCGACAACACTTTATTTTCTTCAACCATGTCTCTCACAAAGTGATATTGAACATCAATATGCTTTGTCTTTGAATGATAAGTCGGGTTCTTCGCCAAACAATTTGCACTCTGACTATCACAATCTATCCTTGCAACTTGTTGTACCAACCCAATACCTAAACACAATCTTTGGAACCATATTTATTCCTTTCTTGGATGAGTGGCAGCCATGTATTCAACTTTTGTAGTTGAAAGTGCCACTACAGACTGTCTTTTGCTCATCCAATTGATTGCTCCTCCAAATAGGTTAAACACATACCCACTTGTAGATCTTTTACGATCCATATCTCCAGCCCAGTCTACATCCACAAAGCCATGTATGTCCAACACTCTGTCCAAACCCGGTCTTCCTTGGTAGCACAATCCATAACTAGTAGTGCCACATGAATACTTAGAAACTCTCTTTATTGTTGTCCAATCCTCCTTCCCTAGTTTTGACATATACCTGCTCAAAACTCCCACTGCATGTGCAATGCCCAGTCTAGTACAAACCATTGCATATATCAAATTTCCAACCGCACTCACATATTGAACACGAGACATGTCCTCCTCCCCTTCCTGTGTCTTGGGACATTGTTTCGCGGATAAATTTACACCTACATGAATAGGGACCCTGACCGGTTTCCATTCCTGCATATTAAACCTCTATAATATTGTCTGCACATATTTTCTTTGATTCAACTAGAGTTTCTTATTTTTCCGATCTCTTTTAATTTCCATGCCCAAAATGAAATTTGCAGCACCAATATCCTTCATGTCAAATTTAGAGGACAATTGAGTTTTCACATCCTGGATAATCTCCATCTTGTTTCCTATCAACAACATGTTATCCACATACAAGACCAAATAAATCAAATGATCACCAATTAATTTAAAATACACACAGTGATCATCTTTGCTTCTTGTGAAGCCAAGTCCCAGCATATAAGTATCAAATTTTTGATACCACATATTTGGTGATTGTTTTAAACCACACATGGAGTTTTCAGCTTGCATACCAGCTCTTTATTTCCCTTCACATCAAAGCCTTCTGGTTGCTTCATATAGATTTCTTCTTCTAGATCCCCATGTAGGAATGTTGTCTTCACATCCATATATTCTACTTCAAAATCAAACACAACAACAACAACAAATAACATAAATTTAATAGAAGTTAACTTGGAAAAAGGAGAAAAAATCTCACCAAAATCAATTCCCTCAACCTGGGAATAACCCTTTGCTACTAACCGAGCTTTGTATTTCTCCACTTTGCCTTCTACATTCAGATTCTTTTTAAATACTGTAATGTTCCTAACTTGGCTAGTCTAGGAAACGTTGCTAATGTGTGTGTAGGATCAAAGGTTTACAGCATATAAATGATCGTACAAATAATAAACACGACAAAGGAATGCAAAGTTTGTATTATGATATCTCTGTGGATTACAAAATCGTCGAATGCGGCTGAATAAACTGACAATACTTGACTAGATCAACAGACAAAGGCTCTTAGCTGGAATACAAATAAGCAACTGTGGCTAAATAAAATAACAACACTCAGCTAGATCAAAAGACAAAAGGATCTTAGCCGGAATACAAATAAGCAACTAAAAGATAATACCCGGAATATGGGAGCATTGCGGAATCAATGAAGAATGATGGAAGACCTGGATGATCTTCCCAGTGACTAGGGTGTGTCTTTCAACACCAAAATCAGCCAACTAGTGTCTTCCTCCTGGAATACACTGAACTATCTCTCCTGAGATGTGCCTCTTCTCCTCAATGACAAGTCATAATCTGCATAATGATGAATTAGGTCCCTGGCCCTTCCTTTATATCTTTACAAAACCCTAAATCATGTTGAAACCCTAATTCATTGTTGACTTCCAAAACCCTAAATCACTGTTGAAACCCTAATTCATTGTTGACCTCTATTTTTAGCTCATAATGACTTAAAAGCGTTTTTAACCCTTTTTAGCTCAATGTCACTTTCTGAATATAACACAAGTGACTGGAGTGACCTCCAGTAACCCTGTTTACCCCTCTTTGGCCCCGGCTATAGTCTAACGGGGCAGTTTAGACCATTAAGCCTCCTCTCTGGAGCTCCTATTTGGAAAGGGACATTACAAATACCCATTTGTTACCAATGGGATTTCTTTCAGTCGACAACTCCACTAGATCCCAAGCCTCTTTCTTTTCTAAGGCTATCATTCCTTCATCCATGGCCTTTTTCCAGAGTTTTCCATCCTCTGAATCCACTACTTCCTTGACAGTTCTAGGATCATCATCATTAATAGACAAAGAAAACATTGAATGAAAATCAGGTGCAGTATACCTTTCCAATTTCCTTCTTTCTCGAACAGATCTCCTCAATACTGGAGTATGAGGATCTTCTTCTTCGTATTCATGTTCATTTGTAGAGTTTGATTAATCATCATTTAAATCAAACTCTATGTTCTATGGTTCTTCCTTACTTGGTAGGACATCTTGTTTGAAAACATCTTTTATTTCTCTAATTACCACATCTCGGTTATACACAACCTTCTTGGTTTCTGGGTTCTAAAGCTTATACCCTTTTAGACCATATTTATACCCAATAAAGATACATTGTTCAGCCTTCTTGTCTAGCTTACTCATGTTTTCCTTTGGAACATGAACATAGGCCTCACAACCAAATACCTTGAGATGTGTGAGAGAGGGTTTCTTACCAGTCCATACCTCATGTGGAGTCTTCTCATCCAGTGCTAATGAGGGTGATTTATTGACCAGGTAACATGTAGTACCCACTGCCTTTGCCCATAATTCTTGTGCTAACCTGGCACCATTGAGCATGCACCTTGCTTTTTCCATCAGCGTCCTTTTCATCCTTTCCACAACTCCATTATGTTGAGGTGTATATGGAGTAGCCTTCTACCTTGTTATACCGCACTTCTTACAGAATTCTTCAAATTCATTCCCGCAGAACTCTCCACCATTATCTGTCCTTGACACCTTAACACTTTTCTCTGTTTGATTCTCAAAAAGAACCTTAAACTCTTTAAACATGTCAAAGACTTCATATTTTTTCCTGAGGAAATATATCCAAGTATTTCTCGAGAAGTCATCTATAAAAGAGACATAGTACACATATTTTCCCAATGATGGAACCAACACAGGTCCAAACACATCACTGTGTAGTAGCTGTAAAATTTTGTCTGCCCTCGTTGCACCATACGGGAATCTTATCCGATTCTACTTCCCATATACACAATGTTCATAGAAATCGAAATCCAGAGAGAAGTTAGATATACCTTCAACCATACCTTCACTGTGTAGTGGTCGAAAACCCTTCTCTTTGATATGCCCTAGTCTTTGATGCCACAACATAACCTTTTCTCCAGAGACTATAGGAGTTCTTTCTTCTTCAACTCCAATATCAGAAACAATGGAACTATTACACCCATCACTAATAGTGCTTCCTTCTAGATTATACAGAGTTCCAATCCAAACTCCCTTCAACAACGCCATTGCTCCTCRAACCATCATGTAGGTTTCTTTTTCAAATATTGTTTTTACCCCTACATCATCCATTTTTCTTACACAAATCAAATTTCTGGACAATCCTGGGATGTGTAGAACTCCACGCAGTGTTTTAATCCTTCCATCTATGAGCCTCAACTTGACATTTCCTTGTCCTATGATTCTGTTTGTCGAGTCATCACCTAGGAAAACATTACCTCCATCATACCTTTCATATTCACATAACCACTCCATGTGGGGATTCATATGAAAGGATGCACCTGAGTCAACCGACCATGCCTCATGATCTGCATGTGTTCTTGAAGAAGCCAAGTACACATCCCCTCCTTCTTCTTTGTAGGTCCTTTCTTCTGTAGAAGGAGCTTCTTCAGATCCCTTCTTTTTCTCAACTTTGGATCTACACTGCTTCTTGTAGTGCCCTTTTTTCCACATCTCCAGCATACCTTCACAAACTTTCTGGGAAAATTAGATCTACCCTTAGACTTAGATCTCCCACTTAAGGACTTATATATATTTCTTTCCTGGGAGCGTCCTCTTGCAAATAATGAATATGTGCTTTGCCCTTCCATGTTCTTCTGTCTCATCTCCTCCGACAACAAGGATGAGACCACTTCATCAAACTACAAGGTAGTTTTATTACTACCTATGGCCACAACCAGACTATCCCACGAGTCTGGTAAAGATCACAGTAAACTGATACACTTATCTTCATATGAAATTTTAATCTCAATAGATACTAATTGACTTACCACAGTATTGAAGTTGTTCAAATGCTCTGCCACCGAGTCTCCATCTCTCGTCCTTAGGTTATACAACTTCTTTCTCAGGAATAGTTTATTTACTAGGGACATAGACTGATACAAATTCCCCAACTTATCCCATAAATCCTTGGTTGTAGCTTCCTCTGACACATTCAATAGTATTGAATCTGAGAGACACAGTCGGATTGTACTCTTCATCTTTTGAAACAAATTTTTCCATTCATCTATTGAAGTTCTTGTAGGTGTAGTACCTAGATCCACCGTGATCCACTGATCTATGTCCACCAACAAATATTCCATCTTGAGCTTCCACAACTCAAAACGTTTCCCAATAAAATTCTCGATCTCCATTTTTGAACTACTCGCCATTTCTCTTCACCTAAAGAATCAATACCACAGATCTCTCATTGTAACAAGGATTATCACAGTCATGAGCCAAACCCTTGACCACAAAGGCATCCCCCTGAAGCCAATAATTGCTCTGATACCAAATGTAGATTTTAACCTTGTACAATATTTTACTGCAAACAAATTTTCAATAAAAGGACAGAAAATATACAATGGCAAATACACACATTACATAGAGATTTTTCCCCTAGAAATCCAAACTGGATAAACCAACATATTCTATATTCATTCACATCATACATTGTTTACAATACAATATACATATAGGAGCTAGCGGCATCCAAAACCCTAATCGAATGACCTGGATTAGTCAACAACCATAATTCCTTAATCAGAAATAGAAAACCATCGACGAAAAACCATGTGTCGAAAAACTGTCAAACAATGGACACGAAAATCGAGGCGACCTAAAAATTAAGGCAAAAAGGTGACACATTTCTCGAGGCAAAAT
>SNQJ01S0010434.1:0-14616 GCA_010110895.2 Picea sitchensis
TTCTCTTAGATTGTCGAGCCTATACCCATATTAGATCTCATTTTCAAAATATTGATCACACTACCAACCTTCCTAACCTCTTAACTCAACAAAAGTATGATGATCTTAGAAAGCTTCTCTTAATGCTTTTCGAGCACAGAAACAAAATTCTAAAGAATAACAAGTAATCACTTACCCTCTTAAGGTCCAATAGACCAATTAGGTCTTAGTGAACGTTAATCATCATCATCATCATCATGTAGATAGTTTTTTCATAAACAAATAATATTGTATTTGATTTTATGATATAGAATATTTATATATTGATATTTTTTAAAAGTAATATAAATATTAATTTTTTTATGTGTTTTAATTTTACATTTATTAAATTTAAAAAAAGCAATTATTTAGTAAAGTTTAAAATCTTTTAAAATTCTGATATTAAAAAAATCAAATTATTTAGTAAAGTTTAAAATCTTTTAAAATTTTGATATTAGATTGATATATTAATATTTTTTTAATTTTAAATTTAATTATATTTTATTTTTAAGTAGAAAATAGTATATCTATTGAAAACTTTTAGATTAATTAATTTTTTAATTAAAAATATGTAATGTGGGTGTGAGATTGAACAATAGAAAAATTATTTATCAACATGATTAGCCTACTTGTCACTTATAATCTATAACATAGCTCGCTGAAAATTTTGTAGGACTCGCAAGATGTTGCTTAAATAGGATCTAATTTATTTTGTAGGACTCGCAAGATGTTGCTTAAATAAGATCTAATTTATTTTTTAACTTAATTTATAAATCAAGTATTTAGGGGATCCAATATCTTGACTTGTCAATTTTTTATCATTTCAGGCAAGTATTAGTTCTTTCTTTTTAAATGATAATTTAAAAAAAATTACACCTTAGGAAATATGGTCTCTTTGTGTGCTTGATAGATCTTAAATTAAGAAGATTGATAGATCTGAGTTCATCACCTTAGATTTATCTATCAATCATCTTAAATTAAGCAACAAAAATTACAGTTGTCATGCTATCCCATGAGGTTGTGGTAGCATTTCCCAGGTGGGAAACCAATGTTGCCACATGGCCATTAACGTTCAATGTGTCCATGCAAAACTTAAAAAATTGTAAAGAGCATAAATTGTAAAGTACTTGATCTAGCTTGCCAAGTAGGGAGAAAATCCTGTAAGCTAGACTCTCCATGCATAACGAAGTTAAAACCATATACTCCTAGAACTAAGAAGCCACGCAGTGATAAAAACTTGTAAATTATGATGTCTAGAGACATAAAACCTTGTGAAACCTTAGCAAGAGGAAGTTATCCAAAGTTGGGGTTGGGTCGTTGCTCGTTCCTTTGGTCTTGTGCATTTTCCTTGCCTAGAGCACTTGTGTTCGGAGTAATTTGCCTGAGATCTCGAAGAAGATACATACAGAGCTCCTCACGACGAATCCGGTCTTCTTCTGTGTTCTACATTTCTTTGATAGCGCCATTGATGTCCTTAATTGCGTGCTTGATGAACTCCAAAGAGTCCTTCATAGATTCCATCTCAGCAAAACGAGTGCAAGAAAATGAGGGTGTAGGGGGTGGGAGTGAATCATAGGATGAGGAGGGGGAGTCAGGAGAGGGGAGGGGGCAGGATGAAGAAGAGAGAGGGGCTCACGAAATGGGGGGAGCAGAGGGAGGAGGAGGGCGAGGTGGAGGTTGGTGAGGAGATGACGACTCTGAATTGAGATTTGGAGTGAAGCCTAGGGAATTTCCATGGTTGTCGAACCATTCAACTTAACAGGCATAAGGAGAAGACAAGGGAGGTAATTATGGAGTATCGGCTCATTCGGGAGGGTGGTAGGGAGAAGTGGCATGAGTTGAGGCAAGGGGAAGCTCTCTGATGGAGGCACAAGCAGGGTCCTGATGCAGGCTTTGGAGAGTCTACTTGCCACGACCTCTCGAGCCTCTGCCTCTTGTTGCGTAATAGGTCGCCCCTTGTTTAGATTTACCCCGAAGGCGAGGCATTAGGAGAAACACCGAAAACCAGAGGTGGAGCTCTAGGCCACTGTTGGGTTCAAGCTAGAACCAAGCGCAAAAGTGGACTAAGGATGAGTGCTAGGTGCGGGAGGCCGAGAGCACCAAGGACAATGAAAAGGTGGAAGAAATTCGAATGAGAGACAAAGAAGAAGATAGTCTGGATGAGGAGGCTAGGATACTAGAGGCCGAGAACTCAAATGAGCTATGACAATCCAGAAATCAGGCCTAAAACCACTGAACCAGGCAAGGTGATGGGACTGAGCCTGCATCAGCCCATTGCAATTGCCAAAACATTAAACGGAGCCGAGTGCAATTAACTGCAGTGGAGCGTCGGCTGATAATTTAATTCCATGGATCACTGGCAGAGGTAAGTGTGGGCTGAGGTGGCGAGATTTGTTGCCAAGTGTCGGCCCATCTGGGCTTCCGCTTGTCATTTTCGATATCACCCCATCCCGGGGAGTGCAAAACAAATCTTTATTTAAAAATAAAAAAAGTATTCCAATTCTGTTTTAAAAAATATTTTAAATACACTTTTATCAAACGTGCATCTTATGTGAAACAGAAGAATGAAGGTAAAAAAGATGGATATATTTCGAAGTGACTAATAAATTGTCTTGGTCGCCTGGTGCGTGAAACACAAATACAGGAATGAAGGTAAAAAAGATAGATATATTTCGAAGTGACTGAAAATTATCTTGGTCGCCTCGAGTGCGAAACACAAGAATGATGAAAGATGTAACAAAGATGCGCTGAAGTGACTAATAAATTGTCTCATTGGCCTCGAAATCCGACATGTCACGCCAGAGGCAAGGATGATGAACGATACGACGCATTTTGAAGTGACTGATCAATTGTATCGTACGCTCGAAATCAATTGAACATATCTCCAATACAAACCATTATTCAAATCTATAACTCGTTATAGAAAAGCAGTTTTCCTGATATAGAAAAGTTAGAAAAATTGATTCCACGAGTTGGTAAAAGTAATGAACTAGATATAGAGAAAGAAAAAGAAACTTGATCAAAATGGTTCCTTCAAAGTATCCACATGGTAAGTCACTTTCTGATGCGAAGTTACTTTCAGTAGTCATCGTGCTAATGAACAATAAAATATGAGAAGGAATACTTTGACGTAGTCTGCCCCATTGTTTCCTAAAAGTGGGAATGACAAGCATGCGTGGAAGTAAAGGTGTGCGTATACAACTCACCTGATAGGCTATTCATGTGCAAAACAAGAGAGTATCTAAGCTCCTGCTTTTTCTTCCATACTAAAAGTCCAAATTATATAGAAAACCAAAAAGCTAAAACTAGGTTTGTCAAACTACGTTAGAATATATTCTTTAACGGGCCACTAGAATAAAGCTGCAGGCCAATGGCATAAGTCCTCGTCCGAGCCCACAAGAAAGTGCCTAGCTATTCAATGAAGATGTGTTTTACAGGAATTTTTAACCGGAATTCCCACGCTAATGGTGTCATATTTGGAAGGCCCGTCTGGTCTAAAGACGATACCTCGACTTTATTCGAATCATGAGTTGGAGTGTGATAAGTATAAGAATTACGGGAGAGCCAAGACATAACCAGAGTGATCGCTCAATCTGCTTGAGACTCAAAGAAATTGGATCGATTTCAATTTTTGTCTGGCTTTGTAGGGTGACTGGTTGGTTGTGGAGAAGCTAGCCCAAAGATGTCGAGATTGACAGGGCCACTGACAGTAGGGGGAGTTATAGGGGACGTTTTAGATATGTTCACGCCCAGCGTAAAGATGACTGTGGTTTATAACTCCAATATCCAGGTCAACAACGGGTTCGAGCTAATGCCTTCGGCCGTCACAGAGCCTCCTCGTGTCGAAGTCATAGGCGGTGATATGCGCACATTTTATACTCTGGTGATTTTAACTTATTATTTAGACCTAGTCTTCTTATTATTTAGACCTAGTGTCCTTCTCTGTTCTCAGTGTTTACTTGTCGTATTGGAATCCTTCAGATACAAATTGTGCTTTTCGTTTATCTGTGAAATAAGAAGTAGAACACAGAGCAACTAATGTTTGGTTCGGTTGAATTAATGTCCTGATTTTCTACTGGTGATATTCAGATCATGACGGATCCAGATGCTCCCAGTCCCAGCGATCCCACAGAACGGGAATATCTACAATGGTATGCGTGTACATTGTGTAAATATTTCTACGAAATAGCAGTTAATCACAAACTCTTCATATCAATGAAGTTGTTATTGGACAAAGTTACAGTGACGTTTAGTTGAATTCGGGCCGTCTGTAGCTGTTGAGAAATTGATTGTTTATCATTCCTAGATTTATAACGACTGAGATATCCATGTTATATTTTGCAGGATAGTTACTGATATCCCCGGAACAACATCGAATTCTTTTGGTAAGCACTGAATGCACTCTGAATTGTGTAGAGAGAGACAGTCACATTACAGAACCAAAAGGTGTCCAGTACTATTTGAACAGTATTACAGTTGCCTCCCTCTCGTTTTTTTCGCTTGGATTTCCATCTGTTAAGGTTCTTATTTCAGATCTATGAGCCAGATAGTGTGACATCTTCTAGTTGCGATATCCGAATTTCTCATTCTAGCTTTCTTGTTAAATTATATCTTACTTCCATGGTAGTTTAATTCCATGCGTGACGGTTTCTTTTGGGCTTGTTCCGCCATAAATTAATTCATCCCGGGCCGGTAATCATTGCCATCCATATGAATTACTCCCTGCTCGTTTGATATACGCATACATTTCTTTTCCAATTGTAGAGATCAAACTTTATATACACTTACAGGGAAAGTAAAAATCTGTCCATCAGTGCATGGTAGTTTAGTTTTGCATGATGATATCTCGATTAACGTTTTGGGAAGCTCAAAAGCAATCACGGTTATCAATTTTTTATGTTCAGGTAGTGAATTGGTGAGTTACGAGATTCCAAGGCCTTACATCGGGATCCACCGGTACGTCTTCGCTCTGTTCCAGCAGAAGGGCCGGCAAACGGTGCTCCCTCCTCCATCGCGCCGCCATTTCAACACCAGGCAGTTTGCACAATATAATGGACTTGGATTGCCTGTTGCTGCTGTGTACTTCAACGCTCAGAGAGAGACCGCCGCTCGAAGACGTTGAAATGATCGAAAGAACGTCCTGCATGCATGTCTACCCTCCATTGTTGCATTAGGGTTCTCATGTTATTGCATGGGCGTCATGTCTACCCTCCATTGTTGCATTAGGGTTCTCATGTTATTGCATGGGCGTTAGTCATATTTGATCTTCCTGCATTGCATTAGGGTCCTCATAGTTGAATGAATACTAAGACTGTGCCTGTGTCGATATGCTTTCTAGAGTTTTTCATAGTGTAGGTGTCTGCCTCCTTGTTAATAGCGGTTTAGCTTGTAGTTAAACAGCCTGTGTAATATTTAATGGAGGGATCGTTCGCATTCAATTTCATGTAAGAAAAGGCAGCGATGTCTTTATATGCGCAACAGTAGGACGTTGAGGACATACAATTTGTAACGTGTCTGAAATTCTTTCTATGCGCAACATTTGGGTGTTCAGAATCTTTTATTTAATTTGTAATGTGTAGAATTTTCATTATTAAAAAGGCCTTGATTACCATTTAAAATGCCGGATTCTCTTATCCCTATGTGTAGAATTTTCATTATTAAAAAGGTCTTGATTACCATTAAAAATGCCGGATTCTCTTATTCCTATTCTTCCCTGAGGCTTTGTACAGATAAAGTTTTGTTTGCTATTTAATAGTAAGTAGGGTATATGTTAAAACTTCGATGTCCTGCAGTCCTGATGGATTGATCGGTTGCTTTCTTAGATATTTCGTGACCTCTGCATTTAATCGTTCTCTATGGGGATGTGCATACATTGAAGTTTCATTATTGTGGCAGACATCAAACTGTAGGTAAAATGCTATTTGTTTCAGTATTGTGCCAGACATCAAACGGTAGGTAAAATGCTATTTTTGTTGAGAGAGTAATTTAATATATAGAATTATATTTTTGTTGATACAGTAATTTGATATATAGAATTGTTTTGATCGTATTTAAGATCGAGCATAAAGTTTGAACGACGAACAATATTACAAATTTGGAAGTGTTTGCTTTTAGTAAAGTGGATGGATCGATTATATACATTTGGATAAACATAACACACATTTCGCTTTTTCCTTGGAAGTGGAACGGAAATTCCCAGCGTAAAAATTTGGCACTGTATATAAAGGATTATCCCCTTTAGGTCAGAAATTTTTCTTCCCAGTCTAAGCGAAATATATCTGGTGTTGGATAATTTTTCTTCATAGAATTAATACGTTGCTAAGTAAATTAATTAGTGTATATGAAAATATAATTCAAATAAATCATTTTATGAATAGTACTTGATGACCATAAAAGACAAGTTCACTTATATCCTGGTGTAGAAATATCATTTGTCTTCGTAGGTTGGCAACAGCGATTGAACAGCATTAAAAGATTTTAAACAAAATAGATGTGTAAAATTCTTTCGTGAACTGTTCTAATTCATTCATTTCCTTGGTATTTTCTATGGAGCTTAAATCCTACTTTTTCTTTTAGTGTCCCAAAAAATCAGAAGTTTCACTGTTTGTTTGAGCTTAAATCCTACTTTTTCTTTCAATCTCCCCCCAAAAAATCAGAAGTTTCACTGTTTGTTTGCTAATGTGTTAAATATATGACTAATGTGTTAAATATATGACTAAAATACTTTGGTACAAAATATTAAGCATTGTATATGGAAATATAAACCAAATATTATTTTCTTTATAAATAATACTTGATCACTATAAAAACACAAGTTCAAGTTCACTTATGCCCTTCGAAAGAAATATCATTCATCTTTCATAGATTGGCAAAAAGCCATTGAACTTATAAAAACACAAGTTCAAGTTCACTTATGCCCTCCGAAAGAAATATCATTCATCTTTCATAGATTGGCAAAAAGCCATTGAACTGTATCCCAAAAGATTAAATAAAATAAAAGTGCAAATATTTTCCATCGATTAGTCTAATAGATTCATTTCTCTTGGTATTTTTTAAGCAGCTTAAATATTCATTTTAAGATTTATGAAAAGATCAAAGTTCCACTCTTTCTTTCATAATATGTTAAATATATTACTTTAGATAGATGCTCCATGTTGGAACGAAAACATAGCTTCAACTTGATAAGATATATTGTGCAAGGAAAACATAGTTTACAGTTCATAACATACTCTTTCTTTCATAATAAGTTAAATATATTACTTTAGATAGATGCTCCATGTTGGAACGAAAACATAGTTTCAACTTGATAAGATATATTGTGCAAGGAAAACATAGTTTACAGTTCATAACATATATTGTGCAGAATGTTCAACAAATTTGTAACACAATTTCTACACAGTGGTTTTTTTCTTTATTTGCCAATGATTTATCTAAGAGGTGGCATGTTCATGCCAATCACCCTTTGAGCTAGAAGTGTTGGTTATGACTAGAATTTGAAGCAATATTAAAAATCTTTTAATTTTCAATGTTGTTTATCTTGTTTGTGTACATTAAATACCTAGTCATAGCCATACTCTTAATTGCGGAAAGACTCACATCTATGATAAGGATAGGATAGTGTGTATTTCCATTAATTTTGAGATTATAAGTTATATAACAATTTTGGATTTTCTCAATTTTTTTGAACGATTCTCTAGAAATGATGCAAACCTACCCTTCAAAACCATATAAGAGTGATGAGATTGTCAAAGAGAGGTTTCTTCTTATACCATAACCAAGGTTCATTTATTTAATAACATTTCTAACCTCCATTCATCAAATGTTATTGTTCCAGTTAAACTTGTGATCAAAATTAATTTTGATATAGTTGTACGAATTCACTTTCTCTAAGCTATTGTGATACATGAAATTAGTGTAAGTGGTCTTTTCCAATTTAAATATCAAAATAATTTTTTGTAAGTGCTAAGAAAAAATGATGATGACTATAAGACGACTAGAATCAAGATTCTTCCAAACAAGCCTTTAACTTGTTAATGTATATGCCAAAGTGGGTAAGGGACATGGCAAAACCTTTCTTAAATCCTATATTAAAATTAATTTATTCCAATTAATCCTTAGTGTTCCTAAAGTTTTTAGTTGTAACTCTCAATTTGGAAAGAGGTTTTAGCTCTTTTAATCTATTACAAAAGCTAAACACATGCAATGTGTGAAAATATATTATAAAGTCCATTAAATAATATGAAATATTGGTTTATTATTGAGACAATCCTCCAAAAATGATATTAAACTTAACAAGGTGGCTCATGGTTGAATAATATCTCCTAAATCCTTCCTAGCTTTTAAGTCTTTTTATTTCTGTTTTAACCATAGATTAATCATCTTCTCCAAAATAAATCTATATAATTGGACAAAAAAAAAAGCAATCATAATAATCTTATAATTAAAGGAGTTGTTTTTATCCTTATTTTTAAAAGTAAATATATAAATGATTTGAGTCTAATATTTTAAAAATACAATATTTTCATATTTAATATTAAAATTTTCAAACAACATTAAAATTTTCAAATAAATTAATCAATATATATAAAATTCTAATTTTGTTTTTAAAAGTAAATATATAAATGATTTGAGTCTAATATTTTAGAAATACAATACTTTCATATTTAACATTAAAATTTTCAAATAAATTAATTAATGCATATAAAATTCTAATCCAAATAATCATTTATAAACAGTAATAATTGACGAGTGTAAACCACTATGTCCCACTGGAGACTTGAGAGGTTGGCAAAACCCATTCAATTGTATCAAAAGAGATTAAATAAAATACAAGTGTAAAATTCTTTCTTGAATTTTTCTAATACATTCATTTCATTTGGTATTTTCTAGGCAGCTTAAATCCCGATTTCCACATCTCTGAAAAATCAATTGCTCAGTGTTTGTTTCCTAATGTGTTAAATATATGACCGAAATATTTTTGTATGAAACATTAAAATATTCAAAGAGATTAATTAGTGTATATTAAATAATAAATTAAATAGTGTATTTATAAATAATAATACTAGATGTTTACTTATGCCACGGATAAATATCATTTATCTTCATAGGTTGCCAAAACCATTGAACTGTATCGAAAAAGATTAAATAAAATACAAGAGTAAAAAAATTTCTAATACATTAATTTCTAAGCAGCTTAAATCCTGGTCATCGTATCTCGAAAAGGATCAAAATTTGCAATGTTTGTTTCAGAATGATTTAAACATATGACTTTAGGTAGATGCTCAACGCCAAAGTATAAACGATATATTGGGCAGACTCGCCAACAAAATTGTGCTTGATTTCTTTATTTTTTATAGTTTTAAATTTTTTTTTTTATTATTTAAATATGAATATGTCTATATGGAAGGGAAAAATGAAATTAAGTAAAAAAAAATGTCTAATAATAAATTCACCATTTTAAAAAAAAATAAAAATTTGATAAGTTGTTTTAGAGATTGTAAGTTAAGAAATTAATGATAATCATTATGGTTATTTTCCATTCACTGTTAGAGATAATGTCTAATTAATGCCACTACTAGAGTTTAGGGATTGGATTTGGTTTGTTAGAGGATGTTGAGAGATTCTTTCAACCTCTCCTTCCAAAAGTGGAATAAGTTGGATCTCACAACATTTATGTAAGTGTGATGTATCTTTGTTCATTGTGTACAATACAATACTATTTTCTTTGTATAAGATTGTGAAATGGCTGGTATCTAATTATCTAACTTGGTATCAGAGGTGAGGAGAGAGGGCGATAGAGTCTCTATTAAATTATTAAATTGTTGTGAAAATGAAAAATATTTATGTGTGTTGCATGTAGCTGAGAGATAAGTCTTTGTTTTGTTTGAGATGAGGTTGAAGGGGCCGCTACAGATATTTTGTCTCTGAGATGTGAAGTCGCGGAGCTGTTGTCCATGAGTGTGAGATAGAGAGTTGGTTGGAGGAGCCTGCACAAAGGAACCATTTTATGGTGGGAATCAAACCTGTCGGAGGAGATTCTGTCACTGGTGAATACCGTTGACGCTGCATATAAGAGGAGCTACATCAGAGTGAAAATTTGCATTGCCTCGCCACCACTATTATTTACTGACCGATCTGTTATAGTAAAAAGAGCCTACGCAAGAAGTAACTTGCTACTAGTCAATTGAAAAACGATCTGTTGAGGAGCTTTAATGGATGGCAATGGAGGCATGGTGGCTCTGATGAGGAAGGCATCCTTGTTCTGACAAGGGAGGCAATCTATGCATTTTGAAAAAGGCATGAAAGATGTAACTTATTCGTGGAAGAATCTGTCATTACTTGAAGTCCATCGAACAATTGAAGAGTGTCGAGTATTTTCTATGTGAAAGTGCCATTGTTTAAAGATTTAGTTTGTTGGAAGATCGTTGCCTTGGCTATAAGAAATCAATGCAGGCTTCCACATTGAACAGAGTTGAGATTACGATAATCTCTTCGTTGATAATCTCTTCGTTGAGTATGTTGCGCGCTTGACGAGGGGTCAATAAAAATGCTAAGTCGAAACCACCTAGACGGTTTATCTTGTTATATATATATATATATATATATATATGTATGTGTGTGTTGTGATTAAAGTTTTTTCTTATGTGTGTTCATGCTTAAAGTTTTTAATGTAAATTTTTATGTAAAATAGGAACTCTTGTATCTTGATATGAGTTGGCAGCCTCGGTTTCAAGAACAATTGTTCTTATGATTGGAAGTCACCTTGTAGAATTGATTTTTGAAGACATTATGTACCTAGACTGCCTTCCTACAAATTGATGGATAACCGGAAGCAAAATATCTGACAGATGGAGGTATGTCCATAGGATGATTCATTACTTGACAACCTTTCTCATGGAAGCCCCGGTGAGCCGAGTTTGTCAATATTGTCTATTGTGCAAGTGCAAGAATGTTGATCTGAAACATTTATACTTTAAATGAGTTGAAAGGAAAGCTCGAGGAAGAGGAAGAGAAAGAGTGCAATCGAGAAGCATCAGAGTGGGTGTATGCATTGATGAGGATCATTCCAGACGAAGTGTTGTAACATTTTATGTTATGTGAAGTTTTGTAATGTAGGCATTAACGAAGGGTGTTAGAGATAATGCCTAATTAATGTCACTACTAGAATTTAGGGATTGGATTTGGTTTTTTGGATGATGTTGAGAGATTCTCTCAACCTCTCCCTCCAAGAGTGGAATAAGTTGGATCTCACAACACTTATTTAAGTGTGATGTATCTCTATTCATTGTGTACAATACAATACTATTTTATGTGTGTAACATTGTGCAATGGTTGCTATCTAATTATCTAATTCTAAGCTCATATTTAGGTTATTAGACATTAAATATGGTAATAAATTTCTTGGTTTGCATTAACATTTTATTTATGTGGTCAAAAATAATTAATAAAATCATTCCGCAATCACCATAATGTTGACTTCTTAAAAGGTTAGGAAACTTGGTATTGTAACAAATATTTTGAAATTGTAATTTAATGTTGATGTAAGTGGTACATTCTTAAAAGGAAAGTAGTTTTCATCTTCAACTCTCTTAGTGTCACAAAGATGACAAATCAATTTGACTTAAAAGATATTTTAGGAATTGTTCATGTCACTCTTTCACTATGAAGCCAAAATTTGTTATTATTTAGTCTCATCAAAATAAAGAGACACTTTCGATCTTGTAAATTATGGTTGATCACCTCCTTAAAATATCTTTATTTTATTTTATCATCTACTTGTTTATTGCACCACAATTTCTCCTTTAATTTATGCAAACCATTTTTAATATTATTATTATTCTACAAAGTGACCTCTTCCTTAAATCCCCAATTATTTAGCTAATAGTTGACATATTTTTAATAATATTGCTTGAGCCACATGTGGTTATAAATGGAATTGAAGCAATCTTAGGAAGATTTTTTTCTTCCATGATATTGGACATTAGGTACCTAGTCATAGTCCTCTTGTCAATCTGTGAAAGACTCACCCCCATGAGGAAATATTAATTTTTTTGTTTTAAATTTCATAATAATCTTTCCAACCTCCTTTGAACATTTTCTCAAAGCTATTGTTATATTTAAGCTTTCCATGAAGATTGATTATGAGATATTTGTATGAAGTCCCTTCCTCGAAGATATCATCAATCCAAAATTAGCATAAGTGATCTTCTTGGATTTAATTATCATAACAAGTTTATTTTCAATATTAATAATCATATCCATACTAGATAAGAAATCCTTTAGAATATTTAGTTATTTTTTGAGATCATAGGGACTCCTCACCATAAGAATAATATCATCAATGTAAAAAAGAAGGATGATGATTATACCAATTGAGAGTCCACACAGAGGGGGAAAAGAACAACCTTGCTTAAATCCTATTTTATAATTAATTTAGTGAAGTGGCCCTTAGTGTTGGGTAAACATGGAAATAGTTTACTTATATGACCATATCACAATAGATCTCAACTTTGAAAGTAAATTTTAGCTCTTTTGATTTATTCCAAAGGTTAGTAGTAGACACCTTATCAAAAGATTTTCTAAATCAATAAAAAAACATATAATATTGATTTTATAATTGTCACGCTCATCCACAATGATCCTAGCATAACAAAGTGATTCATAGTTAAATAATAGCTCCTAAATCTAGTTAGACCTTTAACTCTTTTTCCATCTTCTTTCCAAAAATTATTTCATAATTAGACTAAAAGAAGACTAATCATAATGATCTTATAATATGAACTTTATATATTTATATTTATGTAAATTATTTAATTCTTTCTTCATGAAATTGCATTAAATGTTTATATATCACTTCTTACATCTAACTTATATTATTATTATTATTAAGGACACGTGTATATATATACATACATATATATTATTTTTATATTTATATCTTGTTTAAATAATTTATTTTTTAAACTTTTTCATTTAAATCTAGTTAAATAAATTTTGCTAACCCTGAAAAACCCTTGGTGTACTCTAACTCTATAGACTCAATCACTCATATCAAATTCCAACAAATTTAGACAAAATTTTAAGAAAATTAATAGAAAAATATACCCAAAAAACACCAAAAAATTATATATATATATATATAAGTTTTTTTAAAACCATCTAACATTATATATTTATCTGATTGGTAAATTTAATAAAATAGGTATATTATTTAAATATATTTTCATTGGATTGAATAAAATGTTTATATCTCACTTCTTATATATATAATTAATTTTTGACTTTTNATGATTGTTATCTTTTTTTTCTAAATTCAATTCTTACTAATAATATATTAAGTTATTAACCCTTATATTATTATCTTGTTATTGACCAACCTTGTAACATAAAAAAATTTAGAATTTATCCTAAGTATAATCATCAAGAAAAATACTATTTTTTTTTTCAAAATTTGTAACCTCTAATATATATAGTTTCTTAGTCTATTTTCAATTTTTATTTCTTTAACAACATCTAACATTAATTATTTGATTATTAAATTTAATAAAATATATAAATTATTTATCACTCTTTTCATTAATTAAATTTAAGTAAATATTTATATCTCACTTTTTATGCTTTTATATATATAATCTTCAGTTTTTTGTTTTTCAAAAAACATCTAACTTATATATATTCTAATTTTATATTTGTTTTTTGTTTTTTGTTTTTCCTAAAGAGCATTTAAGATTATATACAATTTATCTTTAAATTTGTGTTTTTAAAAAAAATAAGTTTTCATCATATTATTAATATACTTTCTCATATTATTATTAATAATAACATCAACATTTATCCCATAACTTATATATATTCTTACATTATATTTATTTTTTAAAAGCATCTAAAATTATATACAATTTATCTTTAAATTTTTATTTCTTAGAAACTAAAATTTTCATAGTATTCTTAATAATAGCATCAAAAATTATACCATATTTTTTTAAGATTTTTAAATCCTCACAATTGTCCCATCATTTTTAAGGCTTTTTAAATCTCAATTTTTATTTGTTTAAAAAAGAATCTAAGTTTTCCCTATACTATTGTTATTTCCTCATATTATTATAATACTAATAATATAGGAAATTAGTATATTATTATTGTTTCCTTTAAAGAGCATCTAACATTATATACAATTTATTTTAAATTTTTTATTTCTTAAAAAATAAAGTTTTTATCATATTATTAATATACTTTCTCATATTATTATTAATCATAACATCAGCAATTGTCCCATAATTATTAAGGCTTTTTAAATCCTCAGTTTTTATTTGTTTAAAAAAACATCCAAGTTTTTCCTATACTATTATTATTTCCTCATATTATTATAATACTTATAACATGGACAATTGTCCAATAAGTTTTAAGGCTTTTTTAATCTTCAATATTTATTTCTTTAAAAAGGCATCTATGTTTTTCTTATATTATTATAATAATAATAATAACATGAAGAATTGTCCCATAAGTATAAAGGATTTTCTCATAATGTTATTCATGAGCTAGTGTCCGAGAATTGTATTCAGGTTTATGTGTTTCTCTTTAACATACTATCTATATATA
>SNQJ01S0010434.1:23732-60916 GCA_010110895.2 Picea sitchensis
CATTCCTCCTTTCCTTGGCCTGCACCCAGTGTTCAACGTGGATCTCCTTCGCCCTTATTTCCCACCATTATTGGACACCTCAGAAGTAGCAGAACAACTAACACCAATAGAGCTCAAACCTGAATGCATACAATAGGAATCCAATGATCATATTGTGGACACACAGATCAAGGGCACTCGACAACAAAGGATCTATCTTTATCGAGTCATCAAAGAAGGGCAACTCCTGCACCAAGGCAAGTGGCTCACCCAGGGCCAAATTCAACAGAAATTTCCTCATCTGATGGGGGATCTCAATGCAATGGAGACCATTGATTCCTAAGGAGGGAGGATTGATCCAAATGGATATTGGTGGCCACCCACCTTTTCCAACTGGCTCAAAACATTTTTCTGGCAATTTTGGTAATTTACTATTTTTAGCAGTTTTCACTTCCATATCCGTTTTGAGGCCCTAAACGATGTTTTTTGGGAAAACAAGTTTCCAATATATAAGTTAATTCACTCTTTTGCCTAAAATGAATCTCCTTGATGATACCTTTCCAATGGGCTATCATACGCCTAAAACAGAGATCATATGCAAAAGTTATGACCCTGGGAAGTTGATGTACTAACTTACCCAAACGGGGCCCACATGACTTTTGGCACTTCATCTCCTAGGGTTAGGTTTATGGATGTCTATGGTTTTTGACATTCCTTATTATTATGAAAAGGCCTTTAGAGACTCATTGTAATGATCTTCTTGTGAATGAGCACAATTGTCGCATCTCTTCTAAGAGATAAGCCACCACCATTCCAGCAAGCTTGTTTCTAATGCATTTGACAGTTTTTAGCTTATTTCGTTATTGAATAGAAAACTAGTTTTGTTGTATCTCTGTTATTTTGTATTAAGAACCTTTTAATAATCTCTATTCATTTCATTCTACTCATAAAATCCATATCATATATTGTCTCTTCCTACACTCATATGAATAATGTCCATACCTTTTACAGTAATGGCATTGAATATTTGTTTTGTCACTTCTATGACAACTTGACTGACTGGCATTTGGATTTTGACCTCTTCCACCAGTATTTCTAGGACTGCTACCATGTTCACCTCTGACAGAAATTCTTCATCTACTTCTAGAGTTAGCTCTCCCCCTTCCTCTTCCACGACTTATAGATGACTGTGTGGAAAATGCATTCTCTAATGACATACTTGACCTACTTCATCTGTGTTCATGATTAATGACAGAAGATTGCAGTTCATCTAGAATAAACTGACTCAAATATTTTCTCTCTTTGAGAGTCACAAATAAGGTATCAAATTTAGGAGGAAGACTCTTAAGTACCTTCTCAACAACATTTATGTCTTCTATGGTTTCACCATGAGACTTAGTGTGATTTATCACGCCAATAACATGGGTATAAAATGAATCCACTGTATTTGTATCTTTCATTGACAGAGTTTCAAAATATCTTCTAAGAATTTGTAGTTTTGAAGTCTTTAATTTGTCCATATATTGATAAAAGGTTTGTAATATGTCCCATGCCTCATTGGATTTATTTGTTGATGCAACTCTTGGGAGTATGCTCTCATTCAGGGCTTAATGTATGTAAAAAATCACCTTTCCATCATTCTTCCTTTGATATTTCAAGACATCCTTCTCAACTTGTGTGAGGGAATTGCATGCTTCCTAATCTACTAGTTCCGCATAACCATTTTCAATTATTTACCATATGTCTTGACCTTGGAACAATGCCTTCATGGTCAAGGGTCACATCTCATAATTCTTGCCTATAAAAGTGGGAGGTAGAACCCATATTTCACTTTTCAACATAGTTTCTTCTCTTGAACTTGTTTTGATAGAAACTTCCCTTGATCACCTTGATTTTGATCAATCTACTCTCATACCATATCCTGGATTTGTAGACATGCATAGATTGTTTTGCGCAATGCAATTTCAAATATTGCACACCACAAAAAGGCTTCGTGACAGAGTTTTCAAGACAACCATGCAGTGCACAGACTACACGATTTGTTTTGCACAATGAAAACACACTTAATGAAATGATTTATGGATGCAGAATAACACAGTGTTGTTCTTGGCACATAAACTCAGAAATATGACAGAAACTTGTCAACACACAAACTACTTGATATATATTAACTTTAGTGCAGTGTGCGAATACAAAATACAATAACAGAGATGAGCTTTAGCTCCAATGACTTATGTTGACTTCACAGACACAGAGCTTGTGCTCTCAAAATTCTTGGACCCCTCAGTTCCTTTTGTTTCTCCTAATTAACTTTGTTCCCTCTACCTCTCTACTTCTTCTCTGCATCATTTGATTAACTAAAGACTCAAACTTATATGGACTCCGACTAAGACTTCCTGTAGAAGTAAAAATGACTCAAAATTGAAAACTACAATTAGTATGACTGACTCTTCAACTACTTAACTGAACTCGAGAAGATAAAGATAGGCTCCATTTATAAGTCCCCTACTTGCCTACTGACTTAGAACTAGTTTGAGTAAACATGTGACTTTGCATTTGTAGACTAACATACAGACTCACTGGCTAACAATTCAACTGACTGACAAAATTACTGACAGATTGACCAACTGACAAATCGACGAAGACGTGAAGATCTCACCGACTTGTAATTACTATTTCCAACAACTTCGAATTAAAAGAGTAGACAAGACCCTTTTTTGGATTGACATAGATTGTTATTGGTCGATGTTAGTTGCTCTATATGGATATATAATTAGTTTTCCTTCGTATAGGTTCTAAATAATATTGGAATCATGAATTCTCAATGGCCAACCTCAATATTACTCAGGAAGGAACTGCAAGGTTCTAGGCCTTATTCTTTGAATATATGTATGGACTCTCATAAAATTAGAAATCCTGCACCTACGGTCCCAGCTATTTTGTCAATGTCAATGATCAACATTTCAAATCCACTGATATTCTTCATGCAGTCTCCTAAGATCATCCACACAAAAGTGCAACATTTCATATCTCTGGTGCAGTGCCTCACTCAGAGATTGTCCTTTTCCAATACTCATTTTGATGACATGAAAAGAGAAATTCTCACAATCAATCATGACTTTGTGGTACACAAAGCGTCCACTTTGACAAAATCATATCATCTTGTAACATCTGCAGACAATATGGGGATGTGTTATAATCATAATACATCTTGTGATTTTGTTAGTCCCAATTCATGGTGGACAATGATGAATGATAAGAGTAAAGAAATTGGTAGCAGGTTCTACAACCCTGAAGCTAACTAGAATGAGTTATTTGCAATGATTTATTCTTTGACTATTGGAACCACATCGAAGTGACATGATTTACACTAAAGAGACTTAAATTCTTTTTGTCACCTCTGCAATAAGAGGTTTAAATTATCGACCAACTTGATAGTAAAAAAAATCATTTAATTTGTTTTAAAAAATAAAAAAATTCAACACAATATTGTTTAACTTTAGAAAGCAGCTTAAATTTATGGTCAAAATATTTAGTCAACCAGATATTAATGCGATCTGATCACTATAGTTCAATGGAAGGGACTAATAAATAGATTATTTCATAGTTTATAGGAATTAGTTAAGAAATCTCGATTAGTTGTTGTTGGATTATTTGTTTTTGAAGTTTAAATACATATTATATTGACCTAAGTCGGCTGACAATGGGACCAGGGACACCCATATATGAAGTCTACAAAAATATGAGTTTCCAACACATGACATGAAGACTCTAGAAAAATATAATAAATTATGAATTACACATTCAAAAGTGAAATGTAAACAAAAAAATTTAGATTTTATTAGAACGTAGAAACTAAAACATTTACATGATGGTGATACAACTTCAACCACACAAGTAGTACTGCATCAATGACGATAAAATGATCCAAGTTGGCCAATGCCAAATCAACACTATTGTCCAAACCCATACCATCAAGAAACGCATCCCAAATATTTATCTTAATTCCCTTCAACCACTCCTCTCTCTTCATAGAAATAAGACAGTGGTTAGTGTGCACATACACCATTGTATCTACCTTGGAATACTCAATCCTTCTCTTCTTCAAACTATACAAACTCCCATATGTGATCCAATTCCTCTAACAACTACAAGATGAATTAACTGGAGAGAGGAGGATCATGAATAACCGTTGTAGAAAAGGGCATGTTGCATCATGAATTGTCTACCAATTATATGAATTATTATCTCCCGCTGTGTTTCAACACATCATAACATCCAAATCTTCCAATGCTAGTGGAAAAATCTACGAACCCCTCCTCCACGTCATCAAGGAATGCTCTATCCTGATATATCCATCTAAAAGAATCATTCCTCTCACGTGAAATCTCAAATTCCATGTGTGATCCAAAAATCCTTAGATACCATTTATTGTTTTACTTATATACATGCAATATCTAACTTGATCCAGAATAATTTACTAATCATATTAGGGAGGCTTGTAGAATTATGGTGATGTGCCTTTTATGCAAAGACTCGTAAACTGAAGATTATCTTTGCTTACTGATCAGATGACATGGAAGAAAATAAAAGAACTCAAATTACAGAGTTTGCATACTTTTGTTTCATCTTTAAGTTCCCTTCAATACAATAAAAACTGCTTTCTCCATCTCAAATGCCAAAATCACATTTAAAATGACTCACATATGTCAATTTAATGGACTCTCTTAAATTCCATTACTCAACACAAGAAAATAACTTCACCATTCAAATCCTTGAAAAATTCTAATAAATTTGACTATAAAGTCGACAAATTTCTAAACTAGCTCAATTTCACCCTCTTTGACACACAAAACAATGCATTAAATGCTCATTAATGGAAAATTGAGCGAATACTTTTACAAATGAACTCAAATAACAAAATAGACCTCAAATTTATGATCCTTAGGAAAAATTATGAAAAATATGTATAAAGTTGGTTATGTTCTGTCAATATACCTCATGGCATGCTTTACGAGACAATGCTAAACTAGTGCTTATCCTACACATACTTCCATGTAGTCAATACAACCTCAAGATATGTTCCCTGTCTCAATATATATGCATGGGGGTATGTGTTCCTTGGGATTCATGCCCAATGTATAGGGTAGGTGTGAAAACCTCCTCCTGAATTCGTTGGCAACTAAATGCCAAAAATAGTGGCATCTTCATTAAATCTTGTCTCGTTGGTGTATTGGTTAGAACCTTGAGTATTAATAGAGGAGGTAGAGTGTTTTATTCCTACGATCCTCTCTTGGAACATTCGTTGGTTTATTGGTTTTGCTATATAGTTTTAAAACTATATATATGATATCGTTTAAATGGTATGTACGTTGGTATAAAGTTAATCCCCTACATGATATGGTGGAGTGTGGTCGTATGTTAATACATAAACCAAGGGCTAAGGCTAGGTTCAATAGCTTAGGCACTCAACCCTTTATCCACCAAAACAAACTTAAATATTAATTCGAGTACAATATATTCCATATAGAGGTTAAGACAAAAATGAGGGTGCGATGGTAATGGGGCTTGTGTTAAGGATTGGGAGGTTATGGAGGTCACAGGTTCAACCCATGTCGTCTCCATAATTTTAATATACCTTAACTATGACTGGCCAATGGGGGGTTGCCACATGTCAGCCTCTCATTTTCTTATACTTTCCACTTGTCAATATACTACTTGTCCACCTATAGGTACTGTCTTCCCAATCATCTACAAATTGGATATGCCACGTCACCTATTGTACGACCATATTCCATGTGTCACCCTTGTGGTGGTGACATGTGTCACCTCTTTTTCCCCATTTACTTTGAACTTTGACTTGGTTGACCTAAACTTTTACCTCTTATATCTCTTTCATACGAACTATGTTTGACTTTTCGTTTGCGTCATTGGAAAGTTGATGAGAAGTTATACACATTGATGCAGATTTTGGGAAGATTTGAGATGGTTAAATTTTGAGCATTTATGGATCCCCTGGGACCTATGTGAGTGTTCGAGATCCTCTTGGGCCTCTGTGAGCATTCCTTAGATCCTTCTGGATCAATGTGAGGAGGGAATCTACATGAATTCCCACCACTGAGCTAAGCATTGTTGTAGTATTTTTGATTCATTGAGTGAGACAAACAATGAAAAGGTGTGCAATTATTATCCCACATCGTGATAAAAATATCTTATATGGTGGTGAAAAATATGTCTGATGATGTCCCATACCCAGGGGACTTATTTTGTAAAATAATGGTCCTCAAAGACTCAATCATGGAATCCCATCCCTCATAAACCTCTCCTAGGATGGACTGGTCCGTGTTTGCAAATCATAATAAAGAGATGATAGGGTTGATAATCTTAATATTAGGATATACCCTCTCCCACCAAGCATCATCTAACATTGTCTCATTCAACTCTTTTGAAGAACCTTGATTTGTATTTCTCCAAAAAGACCAAAACTCTGAAATAACCATGGACCCAAGAGTAGTCTTAACCTCCCTCAACCTCTTAAGCATGATGAATACGAAGTAAAATTATGTATTGACAATATTCCATAATTATATATGTGTTTACTCTTTATAGATTGTGAGTGCATTGGTATAGTTTTGTACAAAATTGTGGATATGTTGTGCATCCTCAATAAGACTTATGATCCATGTCACATCTAAAGAAATGGATTTAAGTACTACATCAAGGAATGAACAATACAAGGTGTCCAAAATTTTTGTGGATATTTAGCTTCCACAATCACGTGAATAACCTTTCAAAAAGGTGCATTATCTATCATAATTTGCACGCAAGAATCAACACCTATATTTTCAATAACTTTAATGAACAATTCACCCATATATTGTGCATCCTTGTATTTTCCAAGAGCATCGAGTGCTTTGAAGAAGATTGGTCCATTCAAGGAAGACACCATGAATTTGATGAGTGGATGGCATGAACTACATTTTTCCATCTATACAAATAAATAGTAACACCAGATGAGGGCCATGGTGATTTAATAGGTTCTAGCATTTTATTCATCTCATTATTTTCCTTAACTAACAATGTGATTATAAGCTTCTCAGAACCAGGAGGAACATACCTCGTTGGAGCCCCTTGAGTTAGAGCTTGACACATCTCAATAAACAAAGGAGGTTGTGGAACATTAAATGAGATCAAGTTGAGATAAAAAAAAACCCAATGGTAAGATCAAACTAATCTCGCTTCTCTTGTTGAAATATTTTGTCCATTGAATTGATTGCCCTCTTTTTAGTTTCTTCAACTTCACTCCCACTCTGAAATGGATAATTACTAGAGAAATTCCTCAAGAATGGAAGAGGATCCTCATTCTTGGTTTTCCTAGATGTTGCTACCACAATCCCCTCGCCAACATTGGCCTCTCTTTGTAATTCTCTTCATTTGGATGCACTCACTCCTCGACATGGTCCATGTCCATAGGGTGTGTCCAACAAATGACCCTTTACTCGGATGTAGGTTCTCTTTAATTGATTATTGCAAAAACTACATGTCCAAAGAACAATCCCTTCCCCCTTTAACTTTTCCATGAACCCTTGATGTCTTGAAACATACTTCCATAATGGATGGTTTGAATCTTGAGCATGTTGTCTTACTAAAAGAGTGTTTTTTTTAGAATTTGATGTTTATGTTGCAACCTCAGTTTCAACCACTCTTTCAGAAGATGGAATACTAGTAGAACCTAACGAAAATGAAGGAGGGGGGAAAACATTAGTAGGGACATTCCTCCCTTTTCTTTGACCTTTTCAAGTTTCCCTTGATGATTGAGCCATGATTTCTATCAAATGAGAAAGAAAATGGACTGATGTAGGAAAAAACTTGAATAATGGTAGACAAATCCACTTGCTTGGCACTTGGGAATCCCTTCTAGCACTACACAATAATCCTCAACTATAGTCCAAAACCAATTTCAGCTCGAACTTGTGAGTGAAATGAGGGAAAATTTTGATTTTATGGTCCATTGACCAGCCAACACGCATGACAGGTATCCTATTTTCGAGACATAATGAGAACAAGTGTCAAGCACGTGGGACGTGTCCAACCCACCATGTCTTGTATCCTATGTGTCAAACAAAACATGATGAGGACACATGTGGAGCAATGTTTGGCATGTGTCAAAATACACACCAAACATTGCTTGACACGTCTCATCATCATGTCTGTGTCCAACACATAATATACAAAACATGGGGTTGGACACATGAGAGGTTCCGACATGTGTCCTGATCGTGTATACAAAACATGGAGTTGGACGTGTCCTATTACTTAGATCTTGACATACATGACATGCTACTTTAAAAACAATGATTATTTAATTATTTAAATCTAAATGTTAAAGTAATAATAATAACAATATAATAATACTAGCAACAACCACATTTATGTAAAAAGTGGTTGATATACACCGATCGACGCCATTTTCCACTTTTTTTAATTAATGGCGCTGATCGGCGTATATCAACCACTTTTTACATAAATGTGGTTGTTTCTAGTTGACGGCCGGCATGCCTGAAATAACATTAATACATTAAATACATTAATTAATTAATGTATTAATTAATAATTAATAATAATGCTTTACATTAAATACACACTAATTAATGTACATCAATAATTAATAATAATGCTTTAATTTTATTATTATTTTAATGCTTTAATGTATTTATACATTAATAGTATTAATGTATTAATGTATTAATGTATTAATGTATTAATAAGTATTAATTAATATATACATTAGTATTAATTGATACATTAATTAGTAATAACAATGGCCTCAAATGCATGTCAATTTGCCTCTGTCATTTCAACACACTAATGGCCAATGTAGTCAGACACAACGACTAAATTAGGTAATATCAGCTTTTAAATTTATTAGTCGGGGATTATAATTTTAATATATCAATGTATTATTGGAGTTAATGGATTAATGCATTAATATATTAAATACATTAATGTGGCTAATATTATTAATGCATTTTCAATATTAAATACATTAATGTATTAAATATATTGATGTATTAAATACATTAATGCATGAATTACATTAAATAAATTAAATATTAATACATTAAATAACATAATATTATTACATTAATGCAATAATATATTAAAGCATCATTAATACATTAAAGCATTATTACTAATTAATATATTAATACATTAGTAAAACATCATTAATACATAATTGTATTAATGATGTTTTACTAATATATTAGTAAAACATCATAATGTATTAATATATATTAAATATATTATTAATGTATTAAATATTTTATAAATAAACATAAATATTAATACTAAAACATTAATAATAAAGAAGCGTAATAATACACAAAAATATTATCTATATATTATTAAAATATTAATATATTACTAACACATTATAATAATGTATTAACTCATATTATGTTCTAGTAATAAAACACAACAAAATACATTATCTAATAAATATAATAGCATAAATGTCATTTGATATTAAAGAATTACTATATTAAAAAATCTATACATTATTAAATATTAATATAGAGTTGCACAAATACATTATAATAATGTATTAACTCATTATTATAAGTAAAATGTAGTATTATGATTATGTAATAATATTTCCATTGATTTATTGCATATGGATTTCATCGATGGGGACGTCATCCAAGTCATTCCATCTACCAACACAAACCAAATCACATACCATAACATTCCCTTGTAAAGGTTAGGAAGTTAGCACCACCTTCTTAGTAATTGGTTTATTTTTCATTGTTCTAAAAACCACTATTACTCTATTATATATGTATAAGGATAAAAGTATCATATTAACAAATTCCTCACCACTAAATTCAGTTTATTTTATTTCCTCTTTAACATTTAATAAAAATAGTTAAAGAAAATATATGTCAACTTCTCTCAATTTCATAGACTCGGAGATTCTTCTTTAATGGTAAAATAGATACAATTTGTTAGTGAGATTCATGATACAATACTTAGACCTTTGGAACATCAACTTAGGTTGAATGGAAGAAGTTGATAAAAAGTCAAAATAAGGTCACAATTTGCAAAGGGTCCCTATAATTTTGTGAAATCATGGATGAGCTAATTTTTCAATTGAAAAATTTTAATTTACCTTTTAAGATTCTAATCTATTATTTAATTCAAATAAATTTTATGTTTCAAAATCGGATAGCATTTTTATAATTATATTTCCCCATTTATAAAACTGAATACTAAGGGATCATAAATTTATATAGCATCCTTTAAAAAAGAAACATAAAGATTCTTTAGAAAGTTAAGTTTTATAGTTTTCATTTTAAAAATAAATTTGTATATTTCCATTTTAAAAACCTATTTCATTTAAAAAATTGGCTAGTGCTCTATAATTTTAAAAGTAAATAATTTAAAAAGTCTACATACCCCATCATTGTGTCAAAAATCTAAATCAAATTCAATAAGGGTATATTGATTTTGTATTTCGAAATTCAAAAATAATATGAATAAATCCCATCAACTTTAGTTGTTCTCTATCCATCGATTTCATAATTTGGATGGGCCAAGAATACGAATTCTCACATTAATTTCCATTATAAAAATGAAAGGACCCTTTGACTCCCCTTATCTCGGCATAATAAATAAATAAAGTTCAGCACCTAGTAGGTCCCAATACGAGCTGCAACACCGCCGTGTAAACACTTTGGTGCATAGACAACAAAGTCTAAATCATATGTATATTGTCAATAGGTTTGAAATGGGCCATCAATGAAACATGGAATCATGTTTTAATTTTTAGACAATTATCGGCGCATTTTCCTATGGACATTGATAACAAAGGGAAATGTCTACCAGATTGTAATTGCATGAGAGCGTTCACTACCAATGCAACATTGGTAATGGTCGTCACACGTACACGCTTGGAAATGTTCGTGAAGAATGCATTACAGGGAAATGTTCAACGCGGCAATGCAATGCTAGCCCCACAATGCAAAGTTGAAATGTTCATCATAAATTGTTCGTTAGTCACAATGAGATGTATATCGTTTTACTTTTAGACAATGATTTATATTTTCCCATGGACATTGATAACAAATGTTCATCACTATCAGACGATGAGAAACGCTCTCGTCACAATGTAATTGTGGAAATGTTCATCATAATGCAAATGTTAATAAAATGCAATGGAAATGTTAGTCATTAAATGGGATACAAAATCATGTTTTACCTTTAGACAATGATTTATTCTAACGGACATTGATAACAAAAGGGAAATGTTCGTCATAATTGTAACGCAATGATCTAAACATTCTTCACACCAAGATTGGTAAAATTTGGTCGTCATTGTAACGATGGACGAACATCTTCCACAATGCCATTGATTAGAAATTTATCGCATCGCGACATTGAGAAAGCCGCCCCGCCGTACAATGCAACGAGGTCGTTCATCATAAATGCAATGTTAGTCACAAAGAAATGGAAACAGTTCATCATAACAAATGGAAATGTTTAGTAAAAAATGATGTATAGAATCAAGGTTTTACTTTTAGACAACGATTTTATACCCATTACTACACGTGCGAATAAATTACCACATTTCAGATCTACGAGAAAACGTTCACAACGCATGTAGGAAATGTTCATCATAATGCAAATGTTAGTCACAATGCAAATGGAAATGTTAGTCACAATGGATGTATGGAATCATCTTTTACATTTTAGACAATTATATTTTCCCACTATGATTGATAACAAAGGGAGAAATGTTCATTACATTGTAACGATGATCTAAACGCCTTCACACAAATGCGACATTGGGAAATGGTCGATACATTGCAACATTGAGAAATGTCCGGCCACAATGCAACATAGGAAATGTTCATCATAATGCAATGTTAGTCACAATGCAATGGAAATGTTAAATCATAATGCAATGGAAATGTTAGTTATAATGAGATGTAAGGAATCATGTTCCACTTTTTAGACAATGATTTATACTGACATTGATATCAAAAGGGAAATGTTGGTCACATTGTGACGATGAGAAAATCGCTCATCACAATGCAAACGCGTTGGGGAAATGTTCATCATAATGAAATGTTAGTCACAATGCAATGGAAATGTTAATGATGTAAGGGAATCATGTTTTACTTTAGACAATGATTTATATTTTTCCCACGGACATTGATAACAAAGGGAAAATGTTCGTCACATTGTAATCCATGGATCGCAAACGCTCTTCACAACGCTACTGAATATCGCCATTTCGCGACGCTAAGAGAAATGTTTGTCACAATGCAAACATAGGAAATATTCATCATAATGCAATGTTAGTCACAAATGCAATGGAAATGTTCATCATAATGCAATGGTTTCATCAAACAGACGTATAACCGCCACTTTTAACAACATTTTATAAATGGACATTGATATCGTATAAAATCGTTCGCCATCGTGACGTGGTGTCGATTTGACGCAATGCCAAGATTGCAAATGGTCGCTACATTGGCGTAACGTTGGAAACGTTCGCCGCTAAAGGAATGAGGGAAATGTTCATCATAATGCACGTTTGTCGCTGTGGTGTCTAAATGGAGTTTATTAGTCCAAATGAGATGTATGGAATCAAGGTTTTGTACTTTTTAGACAATGATTTATATTTTCATGGACACGATGTAACAAAAGGAAAATTCGTGACATTGTGACGATGGGGAACGTTCATCACAATGCGCGCGACATTATAAATGGTCATCACATTGCACATTGGGAAATGTTCGTCACAAATGTGGTTGACGTTGGGAAATATTCATCAAAATTTGATGTTGGGAAATGTTCATCAAAATGAGACGTAGGGAAATGTTTGACTCTTTAGACACAATGTGCCCAATGAGGTGTATGGAATCATGTTTTACCTTTTAGACAATGATTTATATTCCTAAGGATATTCTATACCAAAGGAAATGTTCGGCCGCTAATCGCGGACGATGAGAAACATTCACACAATGCGACATTAAATGGTCGTCACATCATGACGCTGGGAAATGTTTGTCACAATGACATAGGGAAATGTTCATCATAATGCAATTTTAGTCACAATGCAAATGGAAATGTTCATCATAATATAATAGAAATCATTTATGGAAATCTATATAATAGAAATCTATAATAGAAATCGATTATGGAAATCGATTCTTTTTCAACTTTGAAAAAAAAATCTATATGTACATAATAGAAGTAAGCCAAAATGTAGAGGACATTATGTAAACTTAATTATAAATCTATCTTAATCTTAAATCTATTTTAAACATGGCCTTGCTACTTAATAAATTTAAAAAATACATTAATACATTACACTATTAATTGAACCAATTTTACTATTAATATATTAATTGAACCAATTGAACTACTAATATATTAATTGAACTGGCTAATACATTACATTATTAATATATTAATCAAATTGAACCAATTTCAAATTTTGAAAAATAAATCTATAATTTAAAACAATTAATAACAAAAAAAAAAAAAAAAAAAAAAAAAAAAAAAAAAAAAAAAAAAAAAAAAAAAAAAAATTATTACTAAATTTTAAAGTATAATAATAATTGAAATTGAGTCAATTTTACTATTAATAATTTAATTAAATTATTAATACATTACACTATTAATATAATATATTAATCTATTGAACCAATTTCAAATTTGAAAAAATAAATCTATATAATATAATAGAAGTGGGGGAAATAAAAATTACTTAAACATTATAAATTTATCTTGGAATTACAAATTTATCTTAATCTATTTATTTTTTTTAATTATTTTGACTATTTAATAAATTTACAAATATATTTTAACTACTTAATAAATTGATGATATAAACCTAAAATGAAACTTTTAAAATAATTATCCTAATTGAAAAGATTGACAAGATTTATTAAAAATAAATATATGATTGTTTAACATGGAATCAACCTAAAATGAAACTTTTAATTATAATCAATTTAATTGTTTTAGAAAATTATTACAGCTATAGTATAAATTTAATAAGGCTACTCATATATTTAATATGCACATTCACATCTTTGGCATATCGTTGGCTAGATTTTATGTTTAATGAATTTTGTAAGAATTTTGTAATGCTTTCATAAAATAGATCTTATGTTTAGTGAATTTTATGAAAAGCCTTTACTCATGTCCAGTTTTTAAAGGAGATTGTTCACTTATTTATTTCATTATTAAGTTCATTCATTTTTATTTTATATGATTTCACTATGAATTTTTAATAATGAGTATAATGTCAACTTAAAACGTTTTAAAATTTTCAAAACATAAGACAAAATTCAATTCCAAATAATTCGACAACAATATAAAGTTATATTCTTTTAGTATTAATAAATTGAAATCCAGTCTCCAAAACCAAATGAGACCCGATTATTCAATTATTTTAATACCTCACAGATTTATCATTAATGAGGTTGACATGAAACCCTTGTTATTGAATGACCAACCATTAATGCTTTTGACATAGAACTATGATTATTCAATGCCCAACCATTGATGTGCTTAACCTAAAACCCTGAGTATTCAATGCCCAACCATCGATGTGTTTAACCTAAAACCCTGAGTATTCAATGCCCAACCATCGATGTGTTTAACCTAAAACCCTGAGAATTCAACGCCCAACCATTAACGATGCGTGGACATAGAACCCTAATTATTGAATGCCAAAACATTAATGCGTGGACATAGAATTCTGATTATCCACTGCAATGCGTTCACATAGAATTCCCATTATTGAATGCCGAATTATAATTGCGTTGACATATAAATCTGGTTATCCAATGCGCGAGCTAAATTGATTACATGCAATCAAAATTTTTAATGCTTCGTAAATTGATCATCAATATCGTAGTTTTCGAGGCTCAGAGCCAAAACAACTTCCCAGCAAAAACATTTAATTTAACTCAGCGACTTTATAATTCAATTGAAGGCAATTTAATACGAGTGAGGTAAATTTATTATTTGTGGTGTATTCCATTATGCATAAAGGTTGGGTGCCTAAAATAAAGCCACGTCTTCCATTACGTTGGGCGTTTCTCAAAACAAAGCCATTTATTAGTCGATTATAATCAATGTGGACTACGCAGTCCACATTGATTATTGGCATCTCAAGAAGCGATATTTTTTACTCTTTTATGATCTGTCCGGAATTCTGAAATGGCAGATATCTATTTGGATTATGCAATTTGCAAGGTTTTAGGTGGGAATCTATCATTTCAGTACTCTCGCAGCTGTAAACTCGAGGGTGCTTAGAGTTCATCCATATGAAACATCAAACAAAGTTGTCATAGTTTCAAATCATGATGATTTGGAAATATGAAAAATTCAAAATTCTACCAATATTTATAACCAAGTGTGTAAAACGTTGTACCAATATTTATAACAAGTGTGTAACGCATCGTTCTTGCTGGATAAGATGTCAAATTCTGATCAAGGATAGTATTTATTCTTTATGGGAGGAAGGCGAAATGCTATTTCACAGTATAATGTCAACTTAAAACGTTTTAAAATTTTCAAAACATAAGACAAAATTCAATTCCAAATAATTCCGCAACAATATAAAGTTATATTCTTTTAGTATTAATAAATTGAAATCCAGTCTCCAAAACCAAATGAGACCCGATTATTCAATTATTTTAATACCTCACAGATTTACCATTAATGAGGTTGACATGAAACCCCTCGTTTTTGAATGACCAACCATTAATGCTTTTGACATAGAACTATGATTATTCAATGCCCAACCATTGATGCGCTTAACATAAAACCCTGAGTATTCAACGCCCAACCATCGATGCGTTTAACCTAAAACCCGGAGAATTCAACGCCCAACCATTAACGATGCGTGGACATAGAACCCTAATTATTGAATGCCGAAACATTAATGCGTGGACATAGAATTCTGATTATCCACTGCAATGCGTTCACATAGAATTCCCATTATTGAATGCCGAATTATAATTGCGTTGACATATAAATCTGGTTATCCAATGCGAGAGCTAAATTGATTACATGCAATCAAAAATTTTAATGCTTCGTAAATTGATCATCAGTAGTCGTAGTTTTCGAGGCTCAGAGCCAAAACAGCTTCCCAACAAAAACATTTAATTTAACTCGGCGACTTTATAATTCAATTGAAGGCAATTTAATACCAGTGAGGAATCAGATCCTTTGTTTATCATTTTTTTCGATTTCAGAGACAAAAAAACATGCACGATGTCTCGCTATTAAACACAAAATGTGATAGATACCAAAATACAGTGTGAAGAATGTTTAATATAACCTGTACAAAATAGCATTTGCGAGATTCGGATTTGCATGTCGCCACCACATTCTGTCCTTCATTGATAACTGTAGCTTATACCTAATCTCTGGACTCACTCAAGAACCTGCATACTGTGATATAACTGTATAAATGCGAAGCATCTCAAACATGAAGCGGCCTGCCTGCACCGTCGCCTGCATTCGTATCGAGAGAAACCAAAACATCAAAAACCAAAACCCTTCAGGAATATGAAGCAGCCCGCGCCTGTGCCTGTGCATTCGTATCCATAGAAACCAAAACGCTTTAGGAATATGAAGCGGCCTGCGGCTGTCTTCCATACGTGGCGACTGTAATCTGCTGCCTATCTCATATAAATAAAATAAATAATTTTACAAAAACCCGTGGCAATCATATATTGTTACAATAATTTTTTAATCATGTTTAGTAAAAGTGAAAAAGTAAACATGATAAACGTATGATTTTATAAATGCAAGGGAGTTAGTTCTTGCATTCTTATTCATTGATTTGGATGTAAAAAGAAGAATATGCCAGCATCTTGAATTCCTGACCATCAGATTAAATTTAGTAATTAAAAGCATGATTAATAGATCCCCTTAATAACACAATAATTTAGTAAGAAAGCAGCCATTTGACTAAAGTGTATATACCATCGTCAATATAGTTACATTTATTAATATTACACTCACTAAAGCGTATATACTATCGTCAACATAGTTACTGTTATGATTATGAAAAAGGAGTGATATTACACTTACATTAAAGTTTAAACGTATATTTTATACCATATATTTAACGAAAAAATATCGTACGCTGTCTATGCTGCCATTCTCGTTCGTTTCAGTTCGAAAGATATCTAGTATATAGCTCGTTTCAGTTCGAATAGATATCTAGTGTATAGCCAAAACAGTGGGGGACAAGATGGTATAAAAATATATCTTTAAATTTAACAGAACTTTTGCATACTTCACTTTATAGGGGACAAAAAAGTATTTTGTATTTTCCAAGATTTTTGCATCCTTAATGTCACCGGCCAAATGCTTTCCGCTGGCCAAATGCTTTCTGTTTTGTATTCTCTTCTCTTTCTGCAAGGCCGGTGTATATATACTATCATACCAAATATACTATTGAAATTATTGCAATGAATGATATATTCTCGTCCAATTCTTATAAATCCTTAGATTTCGATTTATATTCCGTAGTATTAAATTTATATGCCATATTCTTAGCTCTGTGCCCTCCGCTTCTCACTTCGCGTTGTCTGAATGCATTGGTGCATTTTTTCTTTTGAATACTATCTCAGGATGTTGTAGAGGCAACCAGCTTTGTTACTATGCTTCATAATGCAAATAACTTCTGAATTCTGAAGTTATTTGCATTCAGAAGTTATTCATAAATTCTGAGAGTCACATCCACCGAGGAATTCGTAGAGTGCACATTGTCAAAGAAAACAGTGAACAACCCTTTGCCAATTCCATCTCCGAGACTTGGAGCGTCTGTAAGGCCATCCTGTCCCAGGATTGCAGCTAAAATCCCCACAAAACAGTTGCTGCAGACTTATGTATAAGGAATGTCCTCTGCCCGTAGTTTAGATTTCAGCTCAATTAAACTCTGTAAGAGCACTATCACTATAGGAACTATCAAGGCAATCTACAAAGGCCGAGGAGCTACTCCAGAATTGATGACCTTAAGGAGCTGTTGCATCAATGCATGGCAACATCTGTTCAAGCAGGTTTAACCACATGATAGTTACAGTGGAGACGGGGAGAATTATTTTTATAAAATTATTTATCAAACAAATGGTAAAATTTGTGTAAACGTATCCATTCAGAACTAATTACCACAAAAAAGGAGACACGGTTGAAGTTTGTGGTGGAGTTATTCATGATGTGTATATCTTTATCATTTTAAAAGGTAAATTGGATTTTAAATTTTAAGTTTTTTATTTTCTCATTTTATATATTTTCTATAATAATACATTTCATATAAATAATTATTTCAAATTTATTAATATGTTAATTTTTTATATAATTTTTTAAATTTTAATAATAATAGTAATTCAATTTTTAAAAATAATTATTTTAATTTTATAAAAAAATAAGGATGTGAAGTTTAGGGATGCATTATCTCTAGAAAATAGTGAAAAAAGATATAGTATATCTAAAAGAATTTTATAACCTATAATCTCCAAATTAAATGCAATACACCCTATTATATTGTCTTAGTAAAAGTGATCTCATTGTAATCATTGTAGTTGGAGATTGGCTTGATGTGATTTCACCTCACTTTTTAGAAGTGATCTCATTGTACTCATTGTAGTTGGAGGTTGGCTTGATGTGATTTCACCTCACTTTTGGCCCAAAATTCTTTCCAACCATCAATTTAATTTTCTCTCATCCAATTTTCCTCCTCAACCTAGGGCTATTTCATGGTTATGCATGCATTTTTTGGGATGGGGTCATCCACTATCAACCATCCTTGGTGTGGCACCAAGATTAATTAACCTTCTACAATGAATAGTGGTTGTTAGATTGGTATATTAGATCTAACATAAGGGAAAAGCTACAAGTGATTGTGGAGGCTCGAACAACCCTTGACAATCGAGGCTTTGCCAGTTCCCTAGGGACGAGTCACGTGCTCTTGCATTAGACTCTTGAGGTACAAAAAAAAATCACGTCATTGTGCTAAGAACCAACTTTGTATTTGAATATTTCATGGTTTCTCAATGAACTAAAATATTATTTATCAAAGATACAAGTACATTAAGCCCCTTCTTTTTCTTTCTCCTCTTCCACACTTCGAACTCCTCCTTATCTATTTTTATCATCGACTCTATCCTCTTCCACACTTCGAACTCCTCCTTATCTATTTTTATCATCGACTCTATCCTCGCCCTCTTTCTCATTCTCAATATCATCTCAATATCTTCAACCCTGTTTCTATCATCGACTGAAAATTATTTTCCCATGATCTTCACTTTATTCAAATACGCAACGCCCTTCATTCCATGGGTTTCTATCTTAGTCTTCATCATTTCCAATTTCTATAGCATGGTCATATCATCATCTCACATTCTATCCAAATCATATTCCACAATGGAATTGATTTTTCTCATGGATTCCTACCACATTAGAAATTGATAAGAATAACTAATCTCCAAATCATATTCCACAATGGCATTTGTTTTTCTCATGGATTCCTACCACATTAGCAACTGATAAGGATATCTAATCGCCTCAAGGCTGGACATCATAAAAATTTCTTCAATTGATTCTTCTCCTAAATCTTCTCACTCTAAGACAAGATCACAATTTTCTCTTAATTCATGCTCCTCATCACCATCCTCACATTCAATAGACAACTCATACTAATCTACACACTCAACATTCAATTCATTCCTTTCTTTAATAAATTCTTGTTTAAAATAATTGTTCTTATCTACTTTTGCAGTTTTTGATAATTCCTTACCTTTAACATCTTGGTCAATTATTTTGATTATCTTGTTGTTTCTCTGCAATCTTGGAATTTTTCCATGATGCCCTTCATGAATATATGCATCTCATGCAACTTTACTACTACCATCAACACTAACACCTTCAACATCATCACCCTTAATGTTTCATAATTTGCATTGGACTCTACTACATCATCACAACATATTAGGGAAATTGAATTCCCCCATGGAACATTATCCAACATTTCACCTTATTCTTGTGCACATTTAATAATTTCATCATCACTATCATCTCCAATATATTTACTCCAATATTTCTCATTGTCCTAAAAATTTCTCATATTTTTCATGTACCTCCTCTTCTATGATGTGTTCATGCATTGTTTCTCTATCATGAACATGCACATCAAATGCCTTAACCTGACATGGCTTCTTTGCTTGTTCCAGAGCTCACAACCTTTTTATGATTTTCCCACCTAACACAAGGAACTCTTCTTCACTCAAAATTATTTTCCTTCCCATTAATTTCTTCAATGCTTTACCTTAACAAAGTGTTCCCTAATCCCTTCTGTTTCTACCAAATATTCCAACTAATCTACCAATTTCCTCAATCCCTCACATGCTTCATCAAAGAACTCTTTCTCATAGGAATTTATTCTACTAAAACTCTTAATCTTACTTCTTCTTATGTATAACATATATGCACCCACTCGGTAAACCTTATGTTTTGACTTTCTACACCTCTATCTGATTGAAAATGATGGAGTTGTTTTCTCGAATACCTATTATTATTCTTTACATAATATTACCCAACTTCAACTCTTGCTGGAACTATTAGCTTCTTTAAACCTCTCAAACTTTCACAATGAACTATGAAATTGTCCCTGTCATTAAAATTATTTCTTTTTAAACTATGCTCCATTTAATTATCAACCAATGGCATATTCTTGTGAAGTTTTGATACCATATGTGTATAATTACTTTATTAACAACTTCCATTTCAAAAAGATATGCCACTTATGAAGGATATCTGATTATATAAGAAAAATAAACTTAAAGGAAAACGAATCAAATGCTACACCAATATTTCTCATCACAATTTTGTCATCTACCGAATCACAATTCTGTCATATTACAATGTTTTATTCATAAGAGAATTAAATATCTCTCTAATATTACATAAGAAATTTGTTCACTCACATGTTTAGATATCCCTATAAATATGTAAAAATATACACTCACCAATCATGCTTATTAAAAAATATTTATGGAATTCATTTGTCACACAACATAAATAAGAAAAATAGAATTAAACAACGAAACAAAAATGAAACTAATTTAACAAAAATAATTCACCACATACCACTACATAGGAGGGCCTTCGTGGCTTAGGCTTTGCTACAAGACCGTTTACCAAATTAAACGAGACTTAACACAAAATGTAAAGGTCAGCAAATGAATTATAGAATCAATAGTTTATATAAAAAAAAAAAGAATCAAGTCTTTACAGCTTCTTGAAACGATTACATAAAGATAGATATCAAACTCCTTAGACTCTCTAAACCATTGTTTATATATATTTTTATAGTATCTCTAGAGAAGATGCGAGTTATAGTGGTTTCTCATAACTCACGAAATCATAATTGGTTCCAACAAAAGAAATTGAAACACAAGATTTCTTACAGAAAGAGGATCCGATTTTTATTGAGTGCATCCCCATGAATTCACCTTTCAAATCCTTATGATTTTCATGATAGAGTACATGAAATTCAATTTGCAAGCTGTCGATTCCTCTTGAACTGATTCAATGCTGACATGGCTCAAAATATCTTATGATAGTGCCTTGTTGACTTGGTTTGACTACAAGTTGCCACATACCATATTTACTATAGAACTCATTTAAGGAAAACATAACCATCTTGAAGGGATCAGGAATGTCCTCCACCTAGTAGTTTCCCATTTCATCTTGCGCAATTTTTTGGAATGTCAAATCCTCTACATGAATTGAGTAGTTTAGTTTCTATAGGAATTGAAATTCCCTCAGCAACAAATTAGTAAATGATATTCAAGCTCATTTGTAAATAAAAAGGTGAAAAATATTAAAAATAGCCAATCATAGAGTTCTTCTTTAACATGCATATCTTGTAGATAATGGAAAAAAATGAATAATGATGTGGTTCAAAGTGAATGATTACACGTTTAAAGGTGTGAATAAAAAGTGAAAAAAAGTGTCAAAACAAGAACAGATCATCTCCCCCACATGGAAGATGTTTCATTTCTTCATGCAACCAAGATGGATGATCCTCCTTTTTTTTTTTTTGTAAATAAGAGGTAATATTATATTAATATCCTTCCAAAGTCTGAAACAGAGTCCCAAAATACAGTGATGACCAGGCTGCAGTTGTTGGACTGCGCCAGAGTGGGGAAACCAATCCAACCAGCCTATCTAGTTCCTTGAGCATACAAGTCTTGATATAAACCATCGACAAAAGAAAACATATTGATTGTCTTTTAGGACTAGAATCTAAGTAAACAGACATACACTAAGATTAAACACCTGGTTGGTAGGTAGGCCATGTGGCTGAAAGGTCACCGGGCCAGGGCTCTTCTTCAATATACGTCACTCCATAGTTCCATTGCTCGCTGGATGCTTCTTTGCATGCAGGTTCCTCGACGTCGTCCTCTCGCTTCTCTGGCTCCCGATCTAAATCCATGGGATTCTGCATCTTGTCCTGTGCTTCCTCGTTATCGGCTTCGGGATTTTCCATTGGGCTGGTGTCTACAGGCTCCGCAAATAAGGCCTCATGCATAGACGAGATAATTTGCAGGAAGCTTGCCACCTTGGCTTCTGTTGCTTGTATGCGGTACTGTAGGTCTGCTACCTCGCTCCGAAGTTCAAAAACTAAATCATGTAATGCAGACAGACTCTTTGTGAATTCCATTTTATCAATAGTCTCATGAAGACCAGGACCTGCGTGATTGGGATGACTGTAAGGAGAAGGGCCACCATCCGAATTTCCCAAAGGGTCATGGGAAGGCGTAGAGGTGGACGGAAGCGCTGAGGGGACTTGAGACAGCTACAAAATTGAAATTGGCGTGCGAGGAATTATGGCCATGGAGCTGAGCTGCAGAGCGCATAACGAGACAGGGATGGAATGAGACTGCTGGCGAGGGGAGGAGTCGGTGGAAGTCGATTCAGAGGGCGAGGTCGAGGGTCTTCGAGGCTTCCAGGGGGAGCCTCGCCTCGGTCGGCCCCTGGGTCGAGTCATAGATAACCCTGTGCAGCCGACCAAGAAGACTAAAGCCTCTCCGTGAAGTGTGATACCCTGGACCGCGTTACTCCAGCGAAGATCAACAGAGGGGGAGTTGCGCTGCAATGGGAGGGGTTCTGCAGCTAGCGGATAGAAATAGAACCGATACATAATGAGTGAAGCCATCCAAATCTGTGTCGAGGAGGAGAGGACTGGAGCGTTGATGCTCCCTCGCGCCACATTAAAACTCATTTAAATGCTGGGTGGGGTGGTGGGCTGTGGCACAAGCCCATCACGTGGCTCAATGCCATGCTGCCCATTGCTATCGCCCAGATTTTGCCACGTTTCGCTCTCTGACACCCCATCCGGGGGGGATGATCCTCCTTTTTAAACACTCTTCCTCCTTTCAATTTTTTCAAAGACTATTCGAAATTGTACTTAATTCTAAACTTCATTCGTGTGTTGCATGATTCATTGAATTGTCGAGATTAGTTGATGATGCGACAATTTTCTTTTTCCTCTTTTAACTCATGATTTTAATCTTCAACCTTTGATTTTCTATTTCATCATGATGGCTCCTTGCATACCATTTATTGACTTGTTTGGCTAACCTTTTATTTTCACTATGAATTTGTTCATTTTCTCCATGAAGTTTAGCAACCCAATTTTTTGAAGCTACATTTTCATTCTTAATATGTCTCTCCAATATCTCAATTTATCTAAATTCCTCTTTCAATTTATTGATATTTTTGTATTTATTCCATACCTTTGAGAAAACAAGTACAAGTTTTGTATCGATTTCCGAGTCAATGTGCTCTATAGCTATATAATTATCAAATCCAAGCTTCTTGCTTTCAGCTTCAACAAATGTGGAAGAAATCATAGTTTTTTTGGTCCATGGATTTCTTAGAAAATTATTAAACACTTCAACCCCTTGCATATGATGGCTCATTCTTCCATGTGAATCTTCAACATGGATGAATTCTTCATTCTGTACATTATGAATAATATATTTCTCTTTATTGATGTGTTTATCCATACTCTGTCTAGGAGGAAAACCTTCATCATGTGTAATATTCCTCTCTTTGTTAATGTTTTAACCTGCTACTTCTAAAGTTTCAAACCTTTGAATTAATTCGTTGATATATGAAGCTTTGGTTTTAAACCTCTTTATTTTCATTTTTCTATTGTCTTCTCCATTTTTGAACTCTAAACTCTCTAAACCCTTGATGTGTTGTAGTTTACCTTTGAACCCGTGATTGTTACCTTTGGTGGTATGCTATAGTTTTGAGTCTGGCTCAAGTTTTGAACCCTTAGTTTTATCAACCATCAACATGATTTATTCTAGTTTCGAACCCTTGGCTCTAAAATATTTTGGGTTCTCAATACGAATTTCTTGTTTCTCAAGAGCCTCTGAAAATTTATTTCGAACTAATAATTGCAACCATGTATCTTTTGTTTTATTCAATTTTTCCTCTACAAGTACTTTAACTAAACCATAATGATGCATTCTCCTCTCTACTTTTCGAGGATTTCACTAGATACCCTCGGCCATTTTCTTCAAAATATTATATAGATAGAAGGGTAGATTGATTTTATTTCCAACCTTGAAGTGTAACAACAATCTAATATGATAAAGAGAGACAAGTTTATACCTTCCCTCACATGAAATATATTTCTATATGTAAAAAATGACATCTCTCCATTCTGGATTCAATATTGTTTGAGACACTTGTCTACCCCAATTAATATTCTACTTAGGTTCCTATAGAAGCTTCTTCCAAATACCCTATTCCATTCTTCAACTCTTCAACCATTTTTCACTAGTGCACAATAATCCATTATCTTTGGAAATTGATTCCTTTGATACCTGCAGTGTTGTTGATGGGTCCAAATGGCCTATGAAGTACGTAAGGGATAATTCCCGATGGAAGGTCCTAATTATACCTACTCTCATTTAGTCTAGCATTTTTTATGAGTATGTGGGCCTCGTTTCCACTAAGAATTAAAATAAGAAAAATGGGAAAGAAAATGAATTATCCCCCAAAGAGTCCTAATTAATTCTAAACCTACATTAAAACAAAAATAAACTAATCTACAACTACTTCTAACCTATTATGTGCAGGAGAAAAACTAATAGATGACTACATATTAAAATGATATTTTGATAGCAGAAAGAGTTCATGGTAGCCAAGAATGTGTTAAAACAACAATATTTTAGATATCATCTTAAATAATTGTAGAGTAGACCTATAAAATCATCCCTCTACTCATTATATATCACAACATCATAAGAATTCTAAATACTAAGAACATAAATAGTTAATATGATAAAATTTAAAAATAAATCGAATGACGAACACATTTATGGATTAGTCCCAAACATATTTGATATGGTTACAACTTCATAAATAAATTACACTATTTGTATATCCAACAATAAGAGTATCAACACTCTACACATTGGGAAAAAATCCTATTTTTTTCTTCATAAAAAAAAAAAATGTTATATTCATAAAGGAATATACATGTTGTTGTCTTTCATGTCCAGCCTTGGTAGGCTTCCTTCTAGTACTATACTTACTATACATCTTCTACTACATAATAGGAATTTAAAGACCTTTTACAAATACATTCTACAAATTATTCCATCTGTTCAAAAAACATTTACATCCTTCCAAAAAAAATAAAAAAAGGATTCTTCATAGGAAAAATTCCATTGCCTCAATTTTTGTTCCTTCAAAGAATTCATAATATCTAAAGGCTCATTTTTTCCCTTGCGGGGATTCCATTGAGATTTCATCTTCCTTTGTGTTTAGCTCCCTCATAATTTGTTGAAAGGAAATCCATTCAAAATACCTAAAAATGAACTTGATGTCTCTTAGTATTGATGCCAACCTAGGATTCTAGATGTTGTTGAGGCCCCTTTCCTAGTCACTCACCAACTTGGAATCACCGAAGACTTGTATCTTGGTCATAATTTTTTCTTTGGAATTTTCGAGGAGATTCCATAGTGCTATCAGTTTGTCTCTATTGTTTCTTCCTCTTCTTGGTGGATATCTGATATGGATATAGTGGTTGTGACTGATAAACAGAACCACCCCTACTATGTAGAAAGGAGGATGTCCTTGGCTTTTCCAATCAAAAAATCCCCATCATAAGGTGTAATCAATGGGAGTGGGGACTATAAAATGATGTTTTCTTTCCTTGAGCTCTATCTTTAATTCTTCATACTAACTGATAGAAATTTCCATAAACACTTTTGGGGGAACAATCTTATCTTTAAAAACAACATTGATTCTTTCCCACCACATGTTTGAAATCATGATGCCTAGAAGACCTCCATATAAGGTTTTTTTACTTTCTTGAATCTAGGATCTAAAGAAATCTTCTATAGATCCATGGTCTCAATTGGCCTTGGTTTTAAGCTAGTATTTTATTATCTTAACAACCTTTCCTGCATAGGGACATGAGATAAAAAGGTGAGTAATGGTTTATTGATTTTCCTTACACAGAGGACATCTGATAGGTACGCACCATCCTCTCCTAAGGAATTTTTCCCATGTCAACAGTTTATTGTTTAGTGCTAGACAAAGCGTCAATTAACATTTGGGAGGAGCTTTGATTTTCCACAAGGGATTCCACCACCATTTCGAGTGTGTCACGGAGTTTTCTTCTAGCCATGCTGTGTTTCCCAACTTGACCAAGTAAGAGTCATTTTGTTGGTATTATTGGCCAACAGAGGGAGTCCTCAGAATATCTACCAAGGGAAATGATTTTTTCACATAAAAGAGATACGAGGGAGTCCCATCTGTCTCATAATTCTAAGGGGAGATCTAGGGAGTATGTGTTCTTCCATCCCCTTCTCCCTCGAAACTAGGGAAAACCAATGTTGAGGTCGCTCACAAAGCAAATGTTTTTGTCTTTGAGGAACAAAAGTAAGGGAAGTGAGAGTTTTTATTTGTTTCCTGATCCCAACCACGGGTCCTCTACCAATCTCACCTTTTCCCCGTTTCTAATGCACCATACAATCCAATTATCGACAAGGAGGGAGGATTGCACAAGAGATTTCCATACAATTGAGCCTTTGGAGGATTTCATAAGCTCTCAGAACCATTCAGAGATGAAAATGGTAGGAAAATACTTGGATTTCATAAATCTTACCTAGAGGGTGTTTTCCAGGGTTAGACTCCATAGGTTCCTTCTTGCCAAGGCTCAAGCAAAAAGTATTAAGTTCTTTAGGCCCCAACCGCCCATTTCTTTAGGTGGAGAGATTAAGTTCCATTTGACCAGGGTGTTCCTCTAAGAAAGTTTTGTCCCTTCCATAAAACAATAAAACTTAGGTGACGAATATGATCTAGAACTCCCTTATGGATTTCAACCATTCAATTCCAGTAAATAGGAATTTCTTCCAGGATTGATTTGATTAAAACTGGTCTTCCTCCTCTAGAGAGGATTTTGTTGACCTAGATGGCTATGCGAGGCTCAAATTTTATTATTAACTAGCCCCAATATTATTTTCTATAATTGTATAGTTTAAATTTAAAACGAATATACTTAAGTCCTTCAGATAGAGGTTTCCTTGTGGTGGGAAAAGTATTGGAAATTGAGGCCTCTTCTTCATCCTCACAGTGATTAATAAGTAGACATGACTTTTCCATGTTTATTTTCATTCATGTGGCTCTGCATAAGAGGTTTAAAATATCCTTAAAGACAATCCAGTTCCTTTGAGAGCCAAACAAGTTGTATAAGATATCATCTACGAATAAAAGGTGAGTTATTGATTATGATTTAAAGACTACAATTCCTCTTAGGAGTCCCTTAGACCTTGCCTCATTTATCCAATACTTGATTGCTTCTTCTATGACCAAGAAAAGAAAGGGGGAAACTATAACTGATACTTTTGGAGGCTTTGAAAAAACTGGATGGAGCTCCATTGATAAGGATGGAAAAGGAGGCACTTTGGATACAACCCATTATCCAATTGACAATTTTTAAGATCATGCCCATTTGGATAAGAACCAGGCACAGAAAAATCCAATTTACTCGGTCATAGACTTTGGAGAGGTTCAATTTCAGGATGGCTTCCTTAAGATTTATTTTCTTGACAGAGTGGAGAACTTCCTAAGCAATGGCTACCGCATCGTGTATCTATTTGTTATGGAGGAAAACAAACTCTTCTTCGCCAATGAGTTCAATTAGCATCGGTCTATCTCTCTTAGATATTATCTTTGTAATTAATTTGTATATGGAACTGCAGCAGGCAATTAGTCTATAATATTCAAAAGAACAAGGGAAATATCTCTTTGGGATAAGTCACAAGAAGGTGGAATTGATAGGGTCATGAATTCTTTCTTAATTTTCTGAATCTCTTACCATTAGAAGAAAATATTTTTTTATAAGGTCATAAAAATATTTAAAGAATTCCACTGTAACTTCGTATGGGCTTGGGATTTTCCCATGATTCATGGAGAACAACACTACCTTAAGTTATGGTTCCAACACATCTTCCTCTAAGGATAAATTTATTTCTTCGGAGAAGGCGGTAGGGAATGTTCCCACTACCTCCAGGATTTCTTGGATGGGGCATTCGGGGGGGATGAAAAGAGATTATTGAATAATTTTATTCTGATCTTTTCCTTTTACTCAAAGGATATGACCACATTCCCTTTCTCATATTTGATTTCCCATATTGTGTTGAGGTTTCTTCGATAGTTTGCAAATTGGTGAAAAAACTTTGTATTATTATCTCCTTGTTTTATCTAAACAACCCCACCCTTGATACTCCATTCTTGTTCCTCTGTCTTGAGCCACTTGGATCGTTTATCATCCAATTATATTAATTCTGTTAACTTTGCATTAGTAAGGGGAAATTCCTTCATATTTCTAAGGACCTTGGCTAATCTATCTTTAGTGTCTCGAATGAGTTGAGACCTTCCATAAAGGGAGCCAATTTTTTATGGTGTTTTTCAAGTTTTTGAGATTTGCTGCAAATTGCACCATGAGAGGAGCATGTTCCAGAAGGGAAATCTTGACTCATGAGGAAAGGACCATGTTCTTAAATTATTCCTCTTCCATCCAAGAATGGAAGAATTTAAGCGGTGACGGGGAGGACTCAAAGATCGAATTCCAATGCAGTGTGATGGGGAGATGATCTGAAATGCCTCCGACCTCTACCCTTGATATGAAATTTGAGCCCAAGTTTAGTAAGGCTTTGGACACTAAGAATCAGTCCAATATTTTTGCAACTTCCTCATCCCAGGTTCTGAAATTCCTCCAAGTAAAAGATAGCTTCACAAGTTTAATGTCCACCAGATTTGCCTTCTCAAAAAAGGATTGGAAAAAACTGCTTTACCTGTCAACCCTGGGGTGTGCACCCCAAACCCCCCGTAGGGAAAGGGTAAGATTCAAATCCCCCCCACCACCAGAAAAGAGTCACATAAATTGAATATAGAGACCAAATCCTCCCAAAAGGAGGTCCTATGAGAATAACGTCCGTAAATGTTCACCACCGAGAAGGTTAAATTGTTATTCTTATGTTGTAACTTTATTGAAATTGTAGAGAAAATATAAGAAGAGGACAAATCCTAAGAATTTAGGCTCGATCCAATGACCAGAACTCCCGAGAGACCTGAGGTATCGATTGTACTGAAAGACCAATTCCTAAGCCAAGGAATGAATGTTTCTCTAGCTTTCTCACTAGAATACATTGTCTCTTAGATGAGGATCATATATGGTTTAAGGCTGAGGAGCATTCTCTTGAGGGATATATTCTTAGGGGCACCCCCAATCCACACTCATTGAAAGAGAGGAATATCATTTATCCCTTGTCGAAGGGGCTTATCCTACTATAAGGGCCCTTGTGATGGTTTCTTTGGTTCCTTCGTGTATTTTCGCAGTTGCTCTTTATTTTTCTTTTAAGATGAAGGATTTTCTACGTTCCTAAGTGAGAGAGGGAAGGTCAAGTGAAAAACCTCCAAAGGAAGGGGCATTCTTTTGGGATGTATACCTCAAGGTATATATATTACCTTGAGGAGAAAAGGGAGATTCAGGGCATGAGGGAAGGGGAACATAAGAAAGAGAGGAGTCAAGGGTGGGAGAAGAGGGATCATGTGAAGGGAGGGTAGGGTAAGGGGCCACCAAGGGGACTTCCATGAGAATGGGAGAGGGAGGAGGAACTCTCGCGGGGTTAGCTTCCTATATCGACAATTTCGGTGGAGATGAGGGAGGGGAGAACAAATCGGGGTTTCAAGGGAAGGAGAAGACTTGGGAGAAGGTAGAGGAATTTAGGGAAAATAAATATCCAACACCAAAATAAAAGGAAAAGGTGGAGAATAGGACTTGGGATGCATAATTGAGGAAGGAGCTTGGGAAACCAAGTCACATAGCTCTTGACTGGAGAGTACCCCTTTGTCGATATTTAAGTGAAATTATTCATCCTTGCCTTCCACCGAGCCTACCTCCATTGATTCCTTATTTTTAATTGTAGAACTGGTTCTCCACTTACTGACATGATGTTGTTGTTGTGGCATGATTCTAGAACATTGAGAGAGAATGTGACCAACTTCATGGCATCCATGGCACCTAAAAGGTAGTCTCTAATAGTCTACCTTTTATTTTCAGGTAATTCCAACATAAACTAGGTCGATGTTTCCTGCTAAAAAATATCTTACATCCAATTCGACCAAAATCCAGGCCCACATGCGATGTTTTATCGAATCCTGGTTTGGTTCAAGTTTTACGAAATAACCCAGTTTGTTACCAATGGATTCTAGCATTTCCCTGGACCAGAAAGCGAGTGGAAGTTCAAGCAATATTTCCCACACTTTCATTACTTTCATAGATTCCTTAAGGTGGTCAAAGTCCACAGTCCAGGATTTCAGGGACAAGACCGACTTGCCCCAAGACCAGTTGTTCCTATGAATTTCTTCGCAGGCATCATCTAAAAGAAAAGAGAAGGAGATCTAACTTTTGGACAGAATGTGTATCTTGAGGATGTAACCAATTAAGGGTTTCCAAGGGTTCTACATCCATCATGTTAGGGAATTTTCTCCCAGATATTTTCCATTAAACATTCTAACCAGAGTCTTCCCTAAGAGTTTCAAGACATTGCTAAGAAGAATGTCATCTCCTATGACCATTTTCACAGAACCCCTTTTTTCCTTGATGCATCGGGATGATAAATTTTGTCTTGAGGATGTTGGTTTTTCAATAGGCAAGGCTTAATCATGAATTTAATTCCATTTTATCATTTTCCTTAAGACATAAAAAAAAATTGCAGCAACCCAGATCACAAGAAGAAACACCATGGACAAGTACACAAGAAGTATCCTAGGAAACCCTTCTTAACAAAAGAATAAAACCTAACCAATCCTTTTCTATATTATTTAAGAGAAATAACTCCACCACCATTAAACATAGCACACAAAAAGGTTCTCACAAATCCTATAATACTAGCACCCAAGAGAGGTGCGCACTTTTCTGAAGAAGAAGTACTTTCTGAAATTTCCAAAATTACACTTGAGATATCATTCCTCAATGGGGAATTTACCTTTATTTATATTAGACTGAACCTGTCAATTGAAGTGTCTATTGGCACAACAAGACCAACCTCAATAAATCAGAATATAATTAATAATTACCATATTAATTATCTTTTACATTAAGGTGGGGCTGACCTATACCCTTTACATTACAAATAGGGTTACAGGTAAGTCTGACTCTTAAAAAATATAGCAAGGGATCTTATACACCCACTAGTGCTCAACCACTAGGGGCACATCCATTTGTTCTCAACCATAGGAATGTCCACATATCTATCTCATGCATCTCACAAGAGAACCACACTCACTAATGCTCAGCCACTAGGATCACGTTCACTTGTGCTCATCCATAGGCACATCCAACTCAACAGATCTTCTTTCTCACTGCATTACACAACAGAGTCATCTAGAGTTCATCATCTCAACTCTTTGCTCGGAGGAGGATACTACATTGTTTAATATCTATATCAGAATGATGCGACCAACTCATGGGATTTCATACATTCACCTGTTCTTAGCCACAACCACGTCCAACTCAACAGATCTTCTTTCTCACTATGTTACATAGGATAATCATCTGGAGTATCATATGAACTCTCTGCAAGGAGGAGGCTAGCACAACATTCCAGTTTTTTATCCGATAGGAACCACATACCCAACTCAAGGGCTCTCTCTCAAGTCTGTGTCCTGGAGGATGTCTCATGCAAGTGTAATCCTTAACACTCCCTCTTAGCTAGGGAGGCATTCTCCACCATGCCAAGTCTCTCACGGAAATACTTGAAATTTGTCTTGGTAAGCATTTTGGTGAATATATTTGCGATATGCTCATGTGTAGGAATATATTGCACATGTATTGTCTTCCTCTGTACCATGTCTCTGATATAGTGATATTTTATCTCGATGTGTTTCGATTTTTCATGAAACATAGGGTTCTTAGAAAGATTCACACAGCTCTGGTTATCACAATGAATAGTAGTAGGATTCATCTCATGATCAAATAAATTATTCAGAAGTTTGTGAAGCCACACTTCTTCATGTACTTCTACACTTAATGCAATGTACTCTACCTCTGCGGTACTCAATGCCATAGATCTCTTCTTTCTGCTACACCAGGAAACCATGGAAAACGCCAAAGTAAAGAAACAAAGGGAGGTGCTTTTCATGTCCAATGCACTCCCTGCCCAATCTGCATCGACATATCCCTATAGGCTCAAGTCTACACTGGATGCATATCTTAGGCCATAACAAACTATGCCTCGTAGGTATCTCAATACATGTTTTTCTGCTATCTAGTGAGTGTGTCTCAGTTGGCTCCTAAACTGGCTAAGCACATTCACTGCATAGAATATATCTGGTCTGGTGTTAACCAGATACATTAGTGATCAAATCAATTGTCTATACAAGTGTGGATCAATCTATCATGAATCAGTATCACTCATATTATTTAAATCCATCACCATTGGTGTAGGCATGGATTTTCATTCTGTCATACCAAACATTTTCAATATCTCCACAGTATATTTTCCTTGACTCAGGAAAGTCTCATCTGTCTTCTGCCATACTTCTAGTCCCAAGAAGTAATGCATCAAGCCTAAATCCTTCATTTCAAATTTAGTTTTCAATGTTTGTTTTCATTCAGCAGTGAGTCTCTCTAAACCGGTGAGGAAAAGGTCATCCACATATAAGACCAATATCAAGCATTCATTGCCATCAATGTGATAACATAGGTTTGGATCAACCACACTTTTCCTTAAACCCAAAATCATCAGAAATTCATCCATTTTATTGTACCAAGCATGTGATGATTTATTTATTCCATATACGGCTTTCTTCAACCTGCACACATGAGATATTTCGTTGTGTATAACAAATCCTTCTGGGTTCTTGATATAAAATTATTCCTCAATTTCACCATTGAGAAAGGTTGTATTTACATCCATATTATGTAGCTTCCAACCCATGGAAGCAGCTAGTGCAATGATAGAATGTGTTAGCCCTAGAAGTCACCCTCCAAGTGTAGAGAGAGTAAGCCCAATACCCATCAATTTGTGTGTCACAATGAATACATTTAAGGGGGGTCACATGGGTGTAGACTCAAGATGATATGACTTTAACTCAGAAAACTGGACTGGTATACACAGGCATATGAGGTCTTGACTCAACTTCAATTAGTATGGTGTAGTATAGATGAGTAGGAGGAAGAATGGTAAGGAGAACATAAATTTGTTCTATGGACATCTAGTCTTCCAATAGCTCAAGGAGGAAAAAACTTAGAAAACAAGATCCTCCGTGATTCAGAGTTTTAAGAAACTGAATGAATTTATAATCGAACTGAAATCAAACATACATCAAAATACAATTACAACAACTTGACTGGATCATCCATGCCCGAGCCATTCAGTATCAGAGGCAAAAGAGACGGAAAATAACGTTGACTTAGATTGAATAAGAAATATCAAATCCCATTACATAATTATAGAACTAGAGCTTCATTAAAGATTTACAATACAAGAGCGTAGCTTAACCATCGACCATAACAAAATATCAAAACTGAGTATATATACTCAAAACTGTTGGAACTACTAGGAGAGTGATCAGACCACTTCATTAATGCTTTCAGTCGGTGCCTTCTTTGTTATATTGTGTAGGCCTCCTCATGTCAGAAGTGAGCCAGGCGTAGTTATGTGCTTTACAGGAAAATATGTCCATAACAAAGCTTTAGATTGATAGTCTTCCTTTACGACCGCTCTCTGCATATTTTCCATTTATGTGTTTTTGTTGGATGCTTGCAGGGAGGGATTGGCAGGCAGACATGGACACTGATGATAGGGAGCTGACGATATGGCTCGGATTGCATGGGCGCCAAAATGTCATATCATTTCCCGACTTAGGATAAAAACATTTGATGGATTTTTTGAGCCCCCTTCTTTCATTTTTTCTCCAGAATGCCACTTCCTAGGGAAAACACCCCCCTGATCAATAATGTGTGCTAACATTAGGCTCCATGGGGGATGGTATGCTCCTTGTGAGCTACTAATAATTTGTAGCTTCAGTTGCTTTACTATTGGGCTATGGAGTCATGCTCAAAAACATCCTGCTAAGGAATCTAGGCCGACCCACAAACTATTCTTCTTATAGAAATAAAGAAAACACACCTGCTCCTAATAGAGATTATTTATTTAAAAAATCCTAAGCTAACTGATTTTTAAAAAGAGTTAGGTGAAAGAAAACTTCCACCATAGCCACCCAGACTATTTGGTAATATGATCCTTCTCTTTACTGCAGATAATCCACAAAAGGCTAAGGAAGTATGACAACAAAATGAGGACATGGATTGGAAAACCAACTATACCCAAAAATGGCGATAAGGTGATTAAATATGCAAGCTCCAATGCTTTTGGAAAACACAACTCCATATATAATCCCATAGGGTCACAAAATTTATAATCAAGGGAACTCAATTGGTAAGAAATTAACTCCTGCCCTTTATTGCGGCTCACCCGTCGTGTGATGTTCTTAGAGTGCATAGGTGGGTGGAGAACTGATGCAGGCTTGTTGATACCAGGTGATACCTGCTCAATTACAGGTTATGGACATGAGACAAACTGCCCACTAAGCTCATCCTTTCATGCTTCTTTGTGTTTTCTATGAGTATAGGATAATTGATTTCCACCGAATGATTTTCCTTAATTAATAAAGGAAAAGGCTCTATAGTGTGGTCTTTGAAATATTTCATAACACCATACTCACCTATGAGTATTGGTGAAGTAATGCAATTTGAAAATTTTAGAAAATCTAAAATGTATGACTCCATGTATATGGCCACGGGATCATGGATAATGTGACAGAATCATGACTGCTTTAGAAGACCAGGTTGCTCCTCTGTAAAATTCTCTCTTCTTACAATTAAATGTCCTCCTTGTTCTTTTGAAACCAACTCTTGATAATCAACAGTTGCAGTCTCTTCCTCATAAGAATGGTCACAAGATAATGGTGCAGGAGGATTTAGAGCATCATAACTATGATTAGCCAAGAACAAATAGTTATCTATGTAATCAACTATTGGTGCATGCTCAAAATGTTCTAGAAACTGATCATAAGATTGATATGCATTCTTTCCCATAGAAAAATATGCAAATGTTTAAGAAGTTGATTCGAAATGTGAATCATACCTACTTCCTTGTTGTTGATCCAGATCTGATTCATATTCACTATCTTCTTGCTCATAATATGAAACATATTGACAGTCTTCTTGCTCATGTACATGCAAATTTTTGAGATATGCCTGCCTATGAACCAACATGCTATCCCTGATGTTGTCTTCGACCTCTACAACATCTTGAAACAGATGTCTTAATGATGAAAATTTCCTTTCTCTCAGGAGAATGATAATCTCTGGATGCTGAGCCATGACATAGTACACCATGTCAGAAGTCTCTGTGGGTCTGATCTCCACATGAATACTATGATAAATGCTATAAAACCTCTTGTTCAAGACAACCAAGGATTCCTCTTCCCTCTCCTCAAGGCATTAAACTCAAACCAGTATTGATCAAGGGATTTGTTCTCACCCTAGAACTTTAAAAAAGCATGGCATAGCTCGGTCCAGGAACCAATATAACCGACCTCCAGACATCTAAACCACACAACAACATCTTTAGACAGGGAATGTGAGAACAAACTCATGGTAAAATTATCATGAACGATCTCAAACCGATCAATAAAGTTCTCAAAGGCCCCTAGGTGCGTCTCAGCTGTAACATAATCCTCCCCAGAAAAATGAGGAAGATACTCAAAGGAATCAAGAGGATAAGCGTTAAGGCTATATGGAAGCCTCATAGGTTTAAACAAATTATTTCTGATTTTAATTTGAAAATCAGTGGGTTGATCATGAGGATTAACAATTTTATGGAAAGGCTCGGCAAGAATAACGGAGGGTAACAAGATTTGAGAAGACTGCCAATTATTTTCAACCTCCTCAAGGCTACAATGGTGATCAATTTTGAGAGGAGATGCAATACAAATCTCACTTTTATGAATAGGTTGAGGTGAAGACATAAGATCAGCATCTATAACACAATAAGACAACATGTCTTCTTCTTCCAAGGATGGATGAATGAAGGAAGGCTTATTATCATATGAATATACAAAGCAGAGGATAATCCTCTTTATATGTGAAGGGAAAGAGAGAAATGGGATGATAAAGAAGAATGAGACTTCATGAAGAAAACTCCTAGACTGATACCTGGTCTGTCCCTTTAGTATGGTCATTTTTATGTCAATAAGATCCTCCCCAGTGAAGTCTTTGATGGTGGAGTCACCAGGTGCAAGATGCAAACTTCATTCTCCCAGGGAAGATATCTTCACTTTCATCCCCAACAACGATGCCATAAATGTTAGCGCTAGAAGTCACCCTCTAATTGCAGAGAGAGTAAGCCCAATACCCATCAATTTGTGTGTCACAGTGAAGAAATTTAAGGGGGGTTGCATGGGTGCATATTCAATATGATATCGCTTTAACTGAAAAAACTAGACTGGTATGTGTTGGACACACCTACCACACTTAGAGGGGGGGGGGTGAATGAGTG
>SNQJ01S0010434.1:65029-81397 GCA_010110895.2 Picea sitchensis
TTTTCCAACAATTCATCATATACCAATGAAACCACATCGATCCATCTTCATCATGAATCAATGACAACTCATTGATCCATCTTCATCTATGCATTCTCATCAAGGACAATACATATTATTTTACATCAATCATCAATCAATCATTCCTTTGACATCAATCAATCACTTGACATCAATCAATCAAACCATTGGCATCAATGACAACATGATCCAACAGTATGCACAGGCAGATGAGGTCTTGACTCAACTTCAGTCAGTACGGTGTAGTATATATGAGTAGGAGGAAGAATGGTAATGAGAACATAAAGGTATGTTATGGACATCCGATCTTCCAACAACCCAAGGAGGAAAAAACTCAAAAAACAAGATCCTCTTCGATTCAAAGTTTTAAGAAACTGAATGAAGTTATAACTGAACTGAAATCAAACATACATCACAATCAAGGATGATTTTAAGAATGGAAATTTATTTTAAAATATAGAAACCTTGGAGAATCTTACTAATCCTTCATATGTGAACCATAAATGATTTGCAATATTTTTGTAAAAATATTCAAATTTCTAAGGATTTAATATAGTTTTTATCAAATTTTAGCGATTTTTAAGGTAAAATAATTTTATCCTATAGAATTTGGTCGAATCATTTTTAAAATAGTGAATCTTGTTTTTGGAAAAACCATGGAAAATTAGCCCATGAGATAAATTTAGCCCCTAAAATCATCAATGATCACAATACAGTTACAACAACTCGACTAGATCATCCATGCCCGAGCCATTCAGTATCAGAGGCAAAAGAGATGGAAAATAAGGTTGACTTAGATTGAATAAGAAATCTCAAATCCCATTATATAATCAGAGAACCAGATATTCATCAAAGCTTTACAATATGGGAGCATAACTCAACCGGCAACGATAACAAAATATCAAAACTGAGTCTATATACTCAAAATTGTTGCAACTACCAAGAGCGTAATCAAACCACTGCATTAACTCTTTCAGTTAGCACCTGCTCTCTCAGATTGTGTAGGCCTCCTCATGTTATATGCAATCTTGGTGAAGTTATGTGCTTTATAGGAAAATCTATCCATAAGGAAGCTTCGGATTAACAGTTTTCTTTTACGACCGCTCTCTGCATGTTTTCCATTTATGGGGCTTTGTTGGACGCTTATAGGGAGGTCTTGGTAGAAAGATGTGGATGTTGATGATAGGGAGATGACGATATGACTGGCACTGTGTGGGCACCAAAATTTCATATCATCGCGCGACTTAGGATAAAAACATTTGATGGGTTTTTTGAGCCCTCTTCTTTCATTGTTTTCACCAGAATGGCACTTCCTAGGAAAAACACCCCCTCCGATCAATAATGTTTTCTAACAAAATGGATGGAAGTGTATCGGGATACTGAAGAAAAAATTTCATCATAGTCAACTCCCTCTATTTGTGAGAACCCTCTCGCTACAAATATCTCCTTCTATTTATTGATGCTTCCATCAGTTACATGTCTGATTTTATAAATCCATTTGGAAGTCATTACAGGCTTTTCGTCTGGTCTTGGAACAATATCCCATACATCATTTTTCAATATATATTGATATTATTCTATCATGGAATCTTTCCATACTTGTTCATCTGAAGCTTCTCCATGACAGGATGGCTCGAAGTCAATGATGTGGGTCATGGATAAAAGGTAGATTGAGAATCTCTTTGGCCTCTTTATCTCTATGGTTGTTCCTTGAGGGTCTTTATGTCCCTTTGCTTCCTGTAGAGTTTTTCGTGCCCAAGCAGGCCTTTGATGTCCAACTGTAATATCTATGGGAATTTCTATTGGAGAAAACGAATTGGCTAGAACAACTGGAACGACAAGAGGAATTGGATAAACTGGAATAATACTTGTCTCCCTCTGAAATGCTGAAGAGGGAGAAGGAATTGTTCAACTATCAATTTCCATCTGAGATTGTATAGATCTTTGGAAGGCTATTTCTTCTTCAAATTAACATCTCTGCTTATTTCAATCTATCTTCAACCAAGGATGTAGATCCGATATGCCTTTGAGGATTCATTGTATCCTACAAATGTGCCCTTTCTCCCTGAAGGGTCTAGCTTGGATCTCTTCTCTTTGGGTACATGAAAATATACTGGACAGCCAAATATTCTGAAGTGTCCAATTTCAGGCTTCACTATTGTGAAATATTCTTCAGGAGTAATGTTCTTTAATATCTGATGAGGACTTATGTTTTGAACATACATTGTTGTCATCCATGCTTTTTTTCGTAGAGTCATAAGTAGAATCTGATAATGTATCATTTTTTTAGTTGCCTCGATGATAGTTTTGTTTTTCCTCTCTACAACCCCATTTTGTTGAGGTTTGTAAGGGACTGTGAACTCCCTCTTGATCCCTACTTCAATAAATAAGTTGTTGAAATCTTTGGAGGTGTATTCTCCTCCATTATCTAATATTAGTACCTTGATCTTTCTTCCAATCACGTTCTCAACCTGAGCTTTGAATTCATGAAATTTTTCAAGGACTCCATCCTTGTTCTTCAGGAAGTAAATCCAAGTTTTCCGAGAGTGATCATCTATGAAGAGTACATAGTACAAGTAACCATTCAGAGATTAAATATTCATTGGCCCACACACATTTGAATGTATCAAGTCCAATATTTCCTTGGATCTATTGTCACTACTTCAGAAGGACCCTTTAGCATATTTTACAAGAACACAACCTTTGAAAACACCTTTATACTGAATCTGTATCTTTGGAAGACCTGTTACCATTTTACCTAGTGTTGGGAGAGCTCTATAGTGAATGTGATAAAGTCTCATATGTCATAGCTCACTCAAGTTGATAGTCTCATGTAGAAAGGCCTGGAATGGTCTGATGGTTAATCTGTACAAGATGTTTTCATGGAAACCAATTACCTTGGAATAATTTATATGTGATTCTTTGTTACATGCAAGAACTCTTCCTTCTGAGAAGGTAACCTTGTAGCCTTTGTATTCCAAGGAAGAAATGGAGACAAGGTTTCTCTTCATTCCAGGTACATATAGTACTTGTTTTAATTGAATATGCATATATGAATCTAGTTGGAAGGTAGAAGTTCCAACCCCTTTCACATTATATATGGCTTCATCTCCAAGGACAACATGTATATGTGTCTCTTTCTCAATAAAATTTGTTAGGGGATATTTAAAACCGGTCATGTTCCTGGAGAAAACACTGTTAATTAACCAAGTATTATCATTGGTAGGGACCATACTTGAGAGTTATTATATGTAGATGTATTCATCTCCTGGAGTTCTTGACCTCCACGAATTGAGTTTTCTTGAACCATCAATATTGTCTTCCATCATGATTATGTTCATCAGAATTTTGGATTCTTCACAAACCCTTGTCAACTAGGCTAGAAGACCTAACAACTAGGCTAGGCTATCACTTTTAGGTTTTTTTGGACTTATGAATGCCAAAAATAATCCGTTGAAATATAGGATAACACTGGTGAGATAAATATCTTTTTCAAAGAGTTGCATAAACCATAATTCTGAATTTTCTACAGAAATTAGCGAAACCCTAGAAACCCTAGGAACAAAATTTAATAATTCTCATAATTGCAATATGAAGCTTGTTGGAGGTGCGCTGAAGGAGGATGTACACCTCTATACATTTTTTATCCCCAACCTTCAAGTGTCAAGTGTTGAAACCTCTCAGAAAGGTAGGCCATACAAAATTTATGGAAACCCTGGGAGGGCTATACGGTTTTGTAGGAGAGAGAATATGGATGAAAATTGTTTGTTCAATGGGTTATTCAAGACCTGTTCTCTGATACCACCTTGATTTTCCAAAATTCATGGATTAATCATGAATTTCATTCCATTTTATCATTTTAATTAAACCATAAACAATTTGTTGCAACAACCAAGATCACAAGAAGAAACACCATGCACAAGTACACAAGAAGTATCCTGGGAAAACCTTCTCAACAATGGAAGAAAACCCAACCAATAATTTTCTATATTCTTCAAGAGAAAAAAATCCACCACCATAAAACTTAGCACACAAAATGGTTCTCACAAACCATAGAATACTAGATCCCAAGAGAGGTGTGCACTTTTTCCAAGAAGTACTTATTGAAATTTTTAAAGTCACACTTGAGATATAATTCCTTAATTGGGAATTTTCATTTATTTATATTAGACTGAACCTATCAACATAAGTTTCTATTGGCACAATAGGGACAACCTCAATAAATCACAATATAATTAATAATTACCAGATTAATTATCTTTTACATCAATTATATTTTACATTAAGGTGGGGCTGACATGTACCCTTTACATTACAAATAGGGTTATGGGTAAGTCTGACTCTTGAACAATATAGCAAGGGATATTATAAACCCACTATTTATCAAACACTAGGGGCACATCCATCTGTGCTCAGCCACAGGGATGTCCACATCTCTATCTCACTACGTCTCACAAGAGAACCACACTCACTAGTGCTCAACCACTAGGATAATGGTCACATGTGCTCATCCACAGGCACATCCAACTAAACATATCTTCTTTCTCACTGCATTACACAAGAGATTCATCTCGATTTCATCATCTTAACTCTCTTCTCATAGGAGGCTACTACATAATTTCACCTCTGTCTCAAAATGATGCACCCAGCTCATGGGATTTCACACGTTCACTTGTGCTCAACCACAGGCACATCCAACTCAACAGATCCTATTTCTCACTGTGTTACATAGTATAATAATCTGGAGTATCATCTCAACTCTCTGCAAGGAGGATGGTAGCAAAACGTTCCAGTTCTATCTCAGATAGGAAACACATACCCAACTTAGGGGCTCTCTCGCAGGTCTATGTCCTGGAGGATGTCTCAAGCAGTTGTAATCATTAACACAGGAAAGTCGGGGTAGGTACTCATTGCAATATGCACCCTTCTCTTCCCTCATTGGTGATTTTGAAGAGGTAGAAAAATTTCCTAAGGGAGGATAAGATGGAGGTTTGGGAGAAGAGGAAGGTGGAATATAGGGGGAGGGAGGCTGCAAGCTCAAAGGGATCTCATGCTAAGGGAAGGGAGAGACATGCTTGAAACAACCAGAGCCATGAGGGAGAAGTGAATTTAGGGGCATGTGAGGAGTCAGGAGGGAGTTTTGGAGATATTCCAGGAACTCTCTGTGGAACACGAAGGTAGAGGGGCTAGGGGGGAGACCTCATAGTATGCATCCTCCAAGTTGGAGGCCTCCATGTGTCCTGAGCACGTGTAAGGCACGCAGGCCTCGCCTAGGAGAGAAAAGGCTATGTCTCCATAGAAAGGACCATAAACTGGAAAGGGGAACTAGAAAGAGGATCCCGAGAGCTTGAAATAGGAGACCTAAAAAAAGGGTACGAGAGTGGGGTAGGGGAGAGGGAGAGGGTAGGTCGGTGGCCCTTGCCTAGGGTTCTATGCCACACATGAAATAGCGTGGGAGGTTAAAACATAGAGCCATTCATTCAAAGATATTTCATTTTTTGGAAAAAGTCTTATTTAAAGTCAATAAGTTCACTTTCATTTTCTCCCTCAATCTGTCAATACTTGTTGTTCAATCACATTTTATTCCCTTTTATATTTTCAGTGAGATATATTGGGCCTAATTGTTTTTTGTAGCTTCATATATGGTCATCTTATGTTTGCAAAATGATTTTTCCACCAAATTTGTGACATTTCATTATTCACATTTTCTAGGGCACGTTGTCATTGTTTTGGCCTAAAATCTCCTTCCAATGTATTCTTATCCTCTATACCTTTCAAGCAAGGTATTGGACCTGATTTTGACTCGTGTATCTCAAGATATTATCTTTGGAAGTTTGGCGCTCAACAACACTTGATCTAACCATGGGCGGATTTGAGCCATTGATATTTAACCCAAAAATAATTATACCACATGCATACAATAATTCAAGACTAAATGTTTAATATATTTTCTATTCCCCTTAGTTGATTTGTGTAAGAACCTAGAGGATTTATAGGACCTAGGGATTGTGTTGTAATTTTGGCCAATTACCATCGTAAAAATAGGAAAATAAAAATAAATAAAAGAATCTACAGAAAATAAAAAAATAAAAAAATAAAATTACCCCCAACCCAAGACAAACAAAAAATTAATAAAAAGAATGCAATCAATTTGTGTAAAATAAAAATTAATAAAGAAAAATAATATTGGCAATTAATAAAAATCCCCAAAATTAAAATGGAAGAAAAAGTCTAAGTCAACAACTAGAATGTTGGGTTTCTGATGGAATGTGAAGATCTCAGGATGGTAATAACTCATCAAAACTCTAATGGAACAACTCTAATAGTTCTATAGGACTCTGATTGTATCTCACACTATGATGGAACTCAACACTCTGATGGATCCACAAGACTCCAATGGTAGCTCACACTTTGATGGAACTCAACACTTCGATGGGTCCTTCTGACTGCAATGGTAGCACACACTCTGATGGCTTAATTTAATATGGTGGCATAGAATAATATTCAAATAATACTAATCCAATGACTTATCGAGAACCCATGGTCGGAAGTTGGGTAAGTGTTGACTCTGATGGTCTAGTAAATCCTATGGAGGCTTCCCGATGGTTATTTCCAATGGTTAAGCTTGAGTCTTGATCCGAGTGGCTTGATATACTAATAAAATATTAATATAGTTTATAAATATATTAGTGAGGAGGGGAGGAGGGGATTGTCAAAAAATTAGGGAGTTTTCTTAACGATAATTCCCAATGGAAAGTTGTAATGAGGTGAAGGTGAAGACAAATGGGAAGAAGCATGGGGAGAACTCTATTGAAACATTGAGTTGAATTATAATGGGTAAGGGGAAAAAAAAAAAAGAGCTAAATTAAAAATCAAATGAAACTAAAGTGAAATTAACTAAGAAAATGCATCATGGGACTTAAGGGAAGAATGGGAAAAACAAAATAAAATTAAAATGAAAAAGAAATAAAGGATAAGAAATAAATGAATATATATACATATATTTTAAAAAATCAAAAAGTCAAATTGTTTTTTAATTTTATGAGGCTATGAAAAAAATGAGAATGTACATATTATACATTAGGTTTTTAGACAAAATGCACCATGTAAAAATAGTGTACCCGTGTAAAAAAAATTGACCCATGTAAAAACATTCCTAAAGTAAACATGAGAAATTATCATGTGCAATCAAAACCATGTGGTTCTACAAAACCAAGGTAAAAATACAAATTGAAATAAATAAATACAAAACAAAAATAAAAATAACGAAACAATAAAATGAAAAAATAAAATAAATGTATGCAAATAATGGAAAATTGTAAAACTTAAAATTAAAATCAGGAAAATGAGTCCAAGTTACACATGAGTCAGGATTCCATGCCAATCATGGTTTCGCACCAGTCAGAGTTCTGCACCTAAGGAAAAAAAACAGGAGCAAGTTGTATCGGGTAGATTTCAAGTGACTAGGTGTTGAGTCATGTAGGTATGTCATACAAGGATCACGATCACTCAAATTCAGATACGACAAATGGAAAGTGACCAAGGGACAAAATATGACACATTATGTGAAAAATTGACATCACAAATAGTGACTCATATGATAGAAGGAGATAAAACACTAGCCGAGCGTAGGATACATGTCAATCCAGTCAAGTTGAACAATTCGGAGGGAAGATCTAATAAAATTGAAACGAGAGGGAATACGATCGAATAAGGGAATATTTTCTTCGGTTAGGCCACAATGCATGAAACTAGTTATGACAAGTGGAACAGATGTGTTGGGTTAAGATACGACAAGGTTCCACATCCAAGAAGCTTAATAGTCCTTGGGCCCAGGTTTTCGAAGAGAGGGGAGGCTGAAAGAAGAAATGGATAGAGATCAATTGGAAGAAGATCATGCCTCTCATGAATATCACAAGGGATTTCAATCGACCATCCTGATGATACAAACCTGATGAGGAGAACCTGATAGGATTTACTCCTTCAGGATTCCAAATAGTATTAATACATCGCACACTCAACACTCTAAACGAGGATTCCCGATAGACTAAATGTGATGATCTCATGGGATATGATTGCGGGAAAGGTGGATCTTATAACCTTATGATATTTGAACGTCAGGGAAACATCACATGAAGGTTACTCTGCTTCCTGATGAGGGAGAGCCTAAAAATGATCAAGGTTTTGAACTCATCATTGAATTGATGATAAAAAAAAATTCGACCGAGATTTGGGAAAGACAATTCTCAACTCATAATGTTGATTGTTGGCTTCAAATGAAAGACAAGATCCACATAGAGAGAATTATTCGGAAGAGGAAAAAAATCAAGAGATTCCCCACATGCATTTTGTAACATCCCACTCTTGCGCACTGAGCGAACTTATTCTTTGAGGACACTTGCTCACAAGTGATCTGGATTACTATACTATTAAACATTTGATTTTTATTATGAGACATTATGGGTTGATGACATGTTGTTTTACTGCATTGACATAGACATGTGCTATTGACTCGGTTTTACTGAGTGTGTAGGAACTTGGACCTCGATGATGCAGAGACATTGATGGAACCCCTTGTACTCTGGATCGAGTTGGGGAGTGTACCATTGGGGTTTGATTGTTTTATATGTGATATTAGTGCATCTGATTAGATGATATGATACAGATATATTCTGACATGATTTTTTGATGATGCAGGCTGACGATAGCTTGTTGACTAGACTCACATGTGGAGTAAAGGGGTCACGCCACAACCTACTAGAGGTTGAGGGAGAGGTGTAGACAAAAACCCTGCCACAACCTACTAGGACTCTCGTCGTGGCTCAAACTATAGGTTAACGTTTTCCTAGTTTGAGAGGACCCATGATGTCGTGAGGGAAGACTGCGACACTCACTCACGATGATTCTAAGGGGTGCGCAATAAGGCGGGGGCCTTAGTCCTTAGAGGCCCTTAATCTCCCACAAGTTCACCTGGCAGAGTATTGACTCTAGGGGTTTTTTATGTCTATCAGGTCAGTCAAGAGGTGAGTGGCACCCTTGGAGGACATGGTGTGTCCTGAAGGTCACATCACGCAAGAAAAATAGAAAGAGGTGAGTGGCACCCTTGGAGCACGTAGTGCGTCCTGAAAAGCATGTCGTGCACAGGAAATAGGTGAGGCGAGTGGCACCCTTTGAGCAACTAGTGCATCCTGAAGGGCACGTCGCATTATTAATGATAAATGAATGAACCTATATGGCCTTAGGAATAATAATCTGATGAGAAATTTTTAAAACAAATTCCCTAATAAAATGTCATCCACGAAAATTAAAGTCTAGGTCTAATTTACTAGTGGCAGAATTTTCTCAAAAAAAAGGAGGGGAAAATAATATCTCTCTCTCTATATATATATAAATAAGTGTATATAAATTTATGAAAAAATTAAAATTAAAATTAAAAAAATAATTATTTTATTATATTATGATAACTAAAAGTTTATTTCTACACCTACCAAATTGAGTTCTAAATGAAAAGGGGAAAGAGGGAAATCTAGAATAATTAGGAAACCAGGAAAAGAGGGAAACATAAAAAGAAAAGAGAAACACAAGGGAAAAAATAGAAAGCCAAACTTAGTAAGGTATCTACCATTTAAGAAATTTCTAATTTTAAACTGAACTAAAAAATTAATAATGGGGAAAGTCATTAAAACCTGTAAGAGAATTTGGGGACACCTAGGAGTGATTCTAGGAGTGACTCTAGGTGGGTGAGGGAAATAAGGGTAATTAATTAAATAAATTAATTAATTTATGGAGGAAAGAAGGGGATGGGTGACACATGTATGAGGAGGAATTTTTATGAATTAATTTGTTAAACTTTAAATAAAACGGGATTTGGGAAAGCAAGGGACTTCGAAACTCTATATATTGAAGGGAGGAGAAGGATGAAGGATCTCTTCTGTTTGTGTAATGTTACGCTGCATAAATATCTACTTGATTGACTTAGCTTGTGGGATTTGGGATACCCAACTCGGTGAGGAGTGGTAGCTCAGCCTTGTGAGGCGAGTTAGGAGCTAGTTGATTCTCTGGTTAGCATGCCTGGCCCCTTTGTGGCTCGAGGGGCTACGAGGAAAGAAGACTACCCCTAGCATTGGTTGGGATGTATCGGTGAAATATCGTCGGTCGGTAAGCTAGTGTTGCACGGAGAAAGTAGGGCATCAACTCAGAGAGGGCGATCAAGCAACGGTACACTTTCTTCATTTTGTATGGTAGATTGTAGTAGCAACATGCTTTGGATATGCATGTTTAGTCGGTAAGTAAATTGATTGTATAACGCTCTAGTTGTTGACTGAAATTTCCTTAGCCTAGATCGATGATTGATTGGATCCCATGGCCTTCGATTCTCGACATGTCTTGACCACCTTGGCTATATTGATTTATGAAGTTTGTGGTCGTTTTTCCCTTCATCCCTAGCTCATCAGTCCTTGCCTGAATAGTCAGCCAGGAGCTTGATCTACAGTTGTCGCTTCGACATTAATAGACCTATGGATCTCAACACCATGATTTTTTTTGCGTGGATGATAAGCGAAGGATGTTCCTATCAACTGTCTACCTCCGTTCTTATCCTTGGATGATTGTTGATTTTTCCATCTAGCAAAGACCACTACGTATGGATTATTTTGCATCCTGGTTGGTTTTTCTCTGCGCCTTGACTGATAGCATCCTTGTGATCATTTCCATGACTTTTCCCATTGGATCTTTGCGTTTCTCTTACTATTGTCTGCGTTGTATTGGTATTAAGGCAATGGAAAAATGAATTGATTCCCTGTCTGCTTTTTGTATTTGGTGTTCTGGCAATGGAAAAATGAAATGACTTCATGCCTACATTTTTTATATTGGGTATTCTAGCAATGGAAAAATGAAATGATTTCATCTCTGCATTTTTTTTTATATATTTGGTATTTTGGTAATGGAAAAACGAAATGACTTCATGCCTACATTTTTGATATTGGGTATTCTGGCAATGGAAAAAAGAAATGATTTCATGTTTTCATTTTTTTATATTTGATATTCTAGCAATGGAAAAACAAAAGGACTTCATGCCTGGATTTTTATATTTGGTATTCTGGCAATGGAAAAACAAAATGATTTCATGTCTGCTTTTTATTATTTGGTATTCTGGCAATGCAAAAACGAAATGATTCCATGCCTGCATTTTTACATTTGGCATTCCGGCAATGGAAAAACAATTACATTTCTAAGTTTGTGTCTTGCACTTAAGAATTTATGTTTTTGATTACCTCTTTCCTGACAATTCGCCCCTCTATGGACTGCATTTCGTTTTACTACGGGGTGATTTTTTCCCGTGTTGAAGACTAAGTCAAGCATTAAAAATTAATGCTATTGGATTCTTGGGAACGTCCACGTTTTGTATTTTAAAAACTGACTGATATGCGGTTGAATTACCCACGATTTTTGTCATTTAATTTGAGATTGAGATCATTATGGAATGCCCACATTTTTGTCTTTTAAAGGTTGACTAGTATGTTGTTGTTTGCCCACAATTTTGTCATTTATTCCGTGACTTAGATTTCCATGGTAGGCCCACGCTTTTCACCTTTAAAAATTGACTGATATGTTGTTAATTTCCCACTATTTGGGTCATTTAAATTTGTGTCTGAGATTTCTGATTAAATGCCCACGTTTTGGCAATCAAAAAGATTGACTGAGTCTGTTGTTAACGCCCATGTTTTTCTATTAAAATGATGGATTGAGTCGTTGTTTAATGCCCACGAATTTTCCTTAAATTATAGCCTGTGTTTGCTGAGGTATGACATAGCGTTTCGCCAGTAACTGTGACTACGTCTTGCTGCTGGTGTGACCACGTTTTTGCCCCTTTAAATTGTTGATTGCAGTTGCTGGAATGGATACAAGTTTGCCTTAAGTGTTGCCCACATGTTACTATATTATTTCCATATTAATTACCAGGATAATTTGCTACAGTGAGTTATTGGACAACAGTTTCCTTCTTATTGATTAATTTCCACAGCGAGTTAAACGACTAAAAGTCATGAAAATTGCTTGGTTATTACGCTATTAATTGGTGGTTAACAGTTATGTCAATTGCCTTGTGAATTGCTATACTAATTTCTAGGTTAATTAACATGTTAATCGCCTCGTCATTTTGTATTACTGTTATGTTAACTGCCTTGTTAATTGCGATGTTAATTGTTAGGTAACAGCTATGCTAATTGCCTTGTTAAATTACTACAACGATGTTAACATTTAGTTGTTTCCTTCTCATTATTAATAAGACAAGTAGTATTGTTGGTTTGATCAATATAGATAGACCACACGTCAAGATTTAATTGTTCATAAGTGTTATAATGGTAGCATTCTACAATAAAATCGTTAATGTTGTTAATTAAGTTCATGGCTAGTTGGATGGAGATTTGGATTAATATTGAATTGCCGAATTAGACTGTGATTAATGATTAAATGAGTTTAGTAAGTATTGACCCAAGTAGAGGTTAAAATTGCTAAATTAAAATGTGGTTAATGATTAAATTGCGATGCATAATTGCCGAATTGATTCGTAGTTGATGTTATTTAGATTGAATTTGATGATTTAATTGTGATGAAGAATTGTCGAACTGATTCGTAATTGATGTTATTGATTGAATTTAATGACTAAGTTATAATGTAGAATGACCGATTGCATTGTATTTAATGTTAATCTGATGTTAAGTTAAAGGCCGATTTATAATTTAGACTTGCTAAAATTACATGGATAATCGATGCCAAAACAAATTGTAACTTGACGTGCCTCGTTAGAATGGAACTCATGTTAAATTAGAATGTAGTCATGGACCGATTAGCCTGGTGATTGGTGGGGTCGGGGACGATGTCGTGTGGGCTGGTGTCACCCCTTGTCTTTGTTCCTTTGTGTCTCGTCAACCTTTCATGTGGGGGTAGGTATAGTCTCCCAGTCAGTTTTCAGTTCCTAGTGCGTTGGAGTTTTCTAGAGTCCTTGGTCCAGATAACTTATGTTTGCACCAAGGTTATTTACTTGTTTATCACCTGGGAATGGCATGATTCCTGATGCGGAGATCATGGCTTTCCTTATGGGTTAGCGGCAAGTGATATCTTGGTTAGAGTCGGTGCTTACCATGTGAGTGTGGCTGAGCGTTGTCTATTGACTTGGGCGCATGAGTTGGTTCAGGCGCCTTGAGTTTCTAGTCTTGTGCATCAACGTCATTATGTTAGGAAGGGGAAGTTGTCCCTTAGCTTGTAGGCATGTCTTGTTGCACCGGGCGGTTAGTCGTTACTCCTGGTTATTATGTGCCTATTTTTACCGATTTCCCTTGTGCCTGTGCATGGTGTCGTAGTTTCATGTTGCATGGGATACGTGGTTATGTTCGTCATCTGTGGTGTGGTCAAATTTTTTCTTCATTGCCTTCTTTCCCCTTAAATATTCAAAAAAAAAAAAAAATTGGCTTCGCCTGTGGCCATAACGCTAGAGACGTTACATATGGTATCAGAGCGAGGTTCAACCCATGAATTGGGATCACTATAGCTGTCGTTGATATGATTTGATTATAATGGTTTCTAATTAAGTTGACTTGTACTCGTGTAGGTAATCATGGGTAGAGGACACCGTAGAGGCAAAAAATAGGGTGCTAGGGGAGGATGAGCGACACCTCTAGTAGCATCCACACCTGAGGGGTGTAACCCCTAGGGAGACGAATGAGTTTTCAGGCAGGAGAAGATAGAAGTAGGTGATTTGGTTGGTTTGATGAGGTCTTTTCAGCGGTTGTATGAGGCACTGATCAGCTGTTTGGACAGAGATGAGGCAAGAGCATCGACACCCCCTGAGGGTCCCTTGCACGCTCCGGTCGGTACTAGTATCATTCACCGTGAACTCGAGAAGGTCAAATTTCTCAAGTTATTTGGTGCCCCAGATGGCGCAGCCACCAAGGCATGGTTGGAGAATATGGTGATGTGATTTTCACTTCATGACTATACCTCCAACATAAAGTTCCGCATGGAGGTCTTTCAACTGAAGGGGAGCGCTCTTCTATGGTGGAAGATACTCCTACTGCAGTTGAACATGGTCTTTGAAGATGTGTCATGGGAAATGTTCAAGGAACGGTTCCGAGAGAGGTACCTATCAAAGAAATTCATTGAGAATCAACTCAATGAGTTCAACACCTTACGACAGGGCGGTCATACAATGCCCGAGTACGAGGCCCATTTTATGGAGTTGCTCCTATATGCTTTGCATCTTAACATTGAGAAACTCAAGGTCAATAAATTTGTGTTCAGCCTTAATGGTAGCATACGTGAAAAGGTTAGGATTATGATGCCTCAAACCTTGCATGATGTCATCTAGAAGGCCCTCATAGTAGAGGAGGAGCTTATCAGTGGGGGTCAGAGTAGGACTCCAGCGAGACCGATAAGGAAGGTGTTATCTAGTGCACAGCAACACCAGACACCAACCAAACATACGCCTGGATATCGTGGCTTCCAGAGATGACCCACTTTCACTACACCTCAGCGACCAATACCTCAGTAGCACACACCTTATCGAGGACCACAACATCAACAACAGCGTCGACCACAACAACAACAGTTTCGGCCTGTTCATCATAACATACCAAGATTCCAGGACGGTGGGCCTTCATATTCTACTTCGGGTACCAGGACTACTGGGCCAAAGAAGGGGTGTTGGATGTGTGGGGAGCCACACTACCAGTGTGACTGCCCTGTGGAGAGGACTAGAGCATCTGGATTAGCCGGACCCACTACCGTGGGAGATTTGGGCAAGGGCCATCGGATTCATGCAGTGGTGAATAACTGTCAGACAGAGCATTAGTCAACTGTGCTCGAGATGATAGGTACTATCATTGACCAGACCCTTACTATTTTTATATATCCTAGTGCTACTGAGAGTTTCATTTCTGGTGCAATGCTAAAAAGGATTAAGGTAAACACATTCAAATAGGATGAGTTTATCTTCGTAGAGATGGCTTCAGGAGAGAAAAAAAAGTTTGGAGGAAAGGTTATGGGTTGTATCCTTAACCTAGGAGTGTTTGTCAGCAGGGCCAACCTGTATGTCACGATCTTAGGATCTTATGACGTCGTGACCAGTATGGATTGGTTGGAATCGCATGGGGCGATACTCGACTATAAGATGAAATGGTTGAGAATGGTCGATGACGAGGGATAGAGATGTGTGATTGTAGGCTGGAACCATGGAGTTTCCCTCAGGATCATCTCTTCCTTGCATCTTAGGAAGAGCATGTGCAAGGGATGTAATATTTATGCGATCCTTGCATTAAATGAGAAGGGAGTAACGGAAGGTATAGAACACCTTCCTATGGTGAGAGAGTTTGCAGACGTCTTTCTAGAGGAGTTACCTGGGATGCCTCTGGAGAGGGAATTGGAGTTTACTATAGACCTAAAATCGGGAACTGAACCGATATCTAGAACACCTTATCAGATGTCTACCTCGAAGTTACAAGAGTTGAGAATGCAACTAAGGGAATTGTTGGACCTGGGACTAATAAGTCCAAGTGTGTCACCGTTGGGTGCACATATTATTTTCATACGAAATAAGAATGGGTCATGGAGGCTCTACATTGACTACCGTCAATTGAACAAGGCCACGATAAAAAATCAATATCCGTTGCGGAGGATTGATGATTTGTTCGATCAGATGAAGGGTGCGACGGTGTTCTCAAAGATCGATTTGTGATCAGGGTATCACCAGTTACGGATCAAGGAGGATGATTTCCCTAAGACCTCCTTTAAGACAAGGTTTGGACATTACGATTTTACTGTTTTACCGTTTGGACTGACAAACGCCCCAGGGGTATTTATGAGTATGATGAACGGGGTGTTCTACGAGTACTTGGACAAGTTCATCCAAGTATTCATTGACGATATATTGATTTACTCTCGGACGATGGAGGATCATGACAATCACTTACGCTTGGTACTAGAGTGTCTGCGAGAGCACAAATTGTATGAGAAGTTTTCCAATTGCTCATTTGATGAATCGAAGATTTACTACTTAGGGCATGTCATCTCCGGCGAAAGTATCACCATGGATCCAGCCAAGGTTGAGGCTATTATGGAATGGCCTGCGTCGACAAACATCATAGAAGTACGTAGCTTCGTGGGTCTAGCAGGATACTATCGATGGTTCGTCAAGGGATTTTTGAAGATAGCAAATCCTATCACAGAATTAAAGAAGAAAAACAAGAAGTTTGTTTGGACCAAGAAATGCGTGGAAGCATTTCGGAGGCTCAAGGAGATATTGACAACAACACCTATACTAAAGGTCCCTGACATGGACACAGAATTCCTAGT
>SNQJ01S0010434.1:87738-98905 GCA_010110895.2 Picea sitchensis
TTTGGGTGGCATGTTGGCCAAGTATCACTTTTGAACCTTGATTTTGAGGTGGTTCTGCTAGACAATATTTCTTCTGTTGTATCTCCTAATTTTTGGCCCTTCTGGGTATGAAACTTTATCTTATGTATTTCTATGATATTTCTTCTCTGCAATGCCATAGGTCTGATCAAAATTGTATGTGCCAAGTGGAATTTACGGTATCTTCCCCAAAACTTGCCGATTTTTGGCCTTTCCAGGAGATCTCACTTGTATAGTGTGCCCCGCACAAAATAATTGATACAAAATTCTGAAACTCGCACCCACAATACTACATACTGTCCACGATCCAATGCAACTAGTCCCACACAATTTGGATACTCTAGGAAGAAGTTATGATTGTTTTACCTGAAACACCTTCTTGAGACTAGTCAATAGGACTAGTCAGATACCCTATCTTGCACAGGGTGTATATACAAATTTAAGATGAACAAGAAGCTAAAATTGTTATCACATATACAATACCAATTTCTGTAAATTTCATATGGATTTCAGGGTCTGAAACGTTACAGAAAAGTTTTTATAGCAAAAATTCTCCAATGACTCATTTCAGGATGATTCCAGAACCCTATCTTGTACAGGCTGTATCTCCAAAAGTATAAGGCCTCAGGAGCTGAATTTTGAACCCAACGTACCTTGATTTGTCTTATAAATATCCTCGAAGTCGTTCCTTCTGAAACGTTGTAGAAAAAAGTTATAGCGAAAATTCCACGGTGTCTCAGATGTAGCAACGAAACCCCAAGACCTTGAGCTCTGATACCATATGTTAAGAACCAAACATCAATATAGCATATAAAAACCTCAGTAAAAGTACTCAATGCCTTGAAAAAGAGACAATTTCAGATAATAAGCCTCTTCGAGGGGGCAACCTCCTTTTACCCCACTTAAATGTTCAAGTACCATATGATTCAAAATGAAAATGTCTCCTTGGTATATATAGGAGACTAGGAGGTATAATGGCTTAAAGCCGACATAATTAAAATAACATTACTAATCTAGATTACAACTAATGGCCTAAAGCCGACATAAATAAAATAGCATTACTAATCTAATATGCCCCAATTAAGGGGTAATGAGCCAATATTAGGGCTTAACAGGTAGTATTGTTGGTTCGGTCAATATAGATAGACCACACATCGAGATTTAATTGTTCATAAGTGTTATAATGGTAGTATTCTATGATAAAATTTCTAATGTTGTTAATTAAGTTGATGGCTAGTTGGATGGAGATTTGGATTAATATTGAATTTCCCAATTAGACTATGGTTCATGATTAAATGAGTTTAGTAAATTTTGACCCAAGTAGAGGTTAAAATCGCTATATTAAAATGTGGTTAATGATTAAATTGTGATCCATATTTTCTGAATTGATTTGTAGTTGATGTAATTTAGATTGAATTTGATGATTTAATTGTGATGAAGAATTATCAAACTAATTCGTAATTGATGTTATTGATTGAATTTAATGAATAAGGTATAATGTAGAATGGCCAATTGGATTGTATTTAATGTTAATATGATGTTAAGTTAAAGGCCGATTTATAATTTAGACTTGCTAAAATTATATGGATAATCGATGCCAAAACAAATTGTAAGTTGACGTGCCCAACTAGAATGGAACCCATGTTAAATTAGAATGTAATCATGGACCGATTAGCCTGGGTGATTGGTGGGGTCGGGGACGATGTTGTGTGGTATGGTGTCACCCCTTGTCTTTGTTCCTTTGTGTCTTGTCGACCTTTCGTGTGGGGGTAGGTATAGTCTACCAATCAGTTTCTGGTTCTTAGCGCATCAGAGTTTTCTAGAGTCCTTGGTCCGGATAGCTTATGTTTGCGCCAAGTTTATTGACACGTTTATCACCTGGGAACAACATGATTCCTGATGCAAGGATCATGGTGCGCCTAAGGGTTAGCAACGAATGATATCTTGGTTGGATTTGGTGCCTACCATGTGAGTGTGGCTGAGCGTCATATCTTGACTTGGGTGCATGTGTTGGTTCACGTGCCTTGAGGTTCTAGTCTTGTTTCTCAACGTCGTTATGTCAAGAAGGGGAATTTTTCCCTTAGCTTGTAGGCATGTCTTGTTGCGTCGGTCGGTTAGTTGTTACTCCTGGTTATTATGTGCATGTTTTTCCCAGTTTCCCTTATGCCTATGCATGGTGTCATATTTTCTTGTTCCCTAGGTTGCGTGCTTCTATTCGTCATTTGTGGTGTGGTGAAACTTTGTCGTCATTGCCTTTTTTCCCCTTAAATCTTAAAAAAAAATAAAAAATAAAAATAAATTGGCTTCACTCGTGGCCGTAACACTGGTGATGTTACACATTTCAAGGCTGGAGCAATCATATAAATGAAGTGTCCCTATGATCCTACTCTTTCAACCACAAAAAATATGAGATCAATTATGCGATTAAGAAAATGCTTTCCAATATACTATAAACATTACATTCTCTACCTCCAAATTTTTTATTAATGAGTGTTGGGTTTGTCGAAAGATAATAATCCATGATTCTAAAAGTTTTATGTACCAAGTCTCAAAATCAAAGGGATGATTAGTGATCTTGTAGTTAAATCTAAGATTTTGAAACCAAAGTGTATGATAAGCATATGAGAGCATAAAGATGAAGAAATTAAGCACATTATGGAAGCAATATGATGTAGAATTTAAGTTATCCATTCAAAAAATCCTCAAAAACAAAATCATTCAAGGAAATCATCAATCAAGATCAAAATCCAAACTATCTCAAGGTATATAAAGAATTAAATTTAAAATGAAGGAGTAGAGGATTAGGGATTAGAGTTAAAATTTTAGTAGGGACCACTTTCCTTTCATTTTTACAATAAAACGTAAAGCGGGGTTGTTATGGCTTGAACAAATAGTGACACACTGGAAGAACCAATTATTTGTTTGTAGAATTTAGGGGCCTTTGCTTCATATCCAAATTTTAAAGATAATCTCAACAAACTACAAACTATTTTTCAATAATCATGGGTACCATAGTGATGCCAAATTTTTAAAAGATATAAGCCAATATTTCTAGTACTTGTAATCTAACACACCCTTTTGAAAGAGCCAATTAGTGAAGTAAATTCTTTGATGGACTGTACACTTCATATTGGATTTGGATTAACCATGTGTTTACACATTTTATAATGAGAAAACATCTCCATAAGTGTGTTTTTCATCTCTATTTGCCTGACATTGCTTGCTACCAGTGAGAATCCATAGCCTCGACAAAGTTGCCTTGGTACCATACAAACATATCCCCACTACCAAAAAGTGTCCATAGCCCCGAAAGGTTTACTTGTACTTCCAAAACTACAAATATTTCTTTCAAATTCCTTTTTATTTTAAACTATGCTCACCCTTTTCGATTTATATGTAGATATGGATATGCGCATAGGGTGTGAAGGAAGCATGGTAATATGAGAGTTTCTTTGATTTGCTAAGTAGATGTTATGCATTTGATTTAAACAGATAGGTATCCACAAAAGCCATCATATTATGGGTCATATTGTTAATATGAAGTGGATGGAGCTCAAAGACAATGGTAGATAGACACTTCCCTATACTTATGGATTAACAAGGTATGTTGAGTAGGCACATGTGTTCCACCAAAACTATCAGTCGATACCAACAACTAAGAACTTCATTAATGATAAGTAAGATAAAGTAGTCCATGCATTTCATGACTTGTAAAATTTCTTCAGTATGTGAATAGAATTGGACCATCCCCTCACTTAAATTTAAAGAGTAATCCCCAAGGAAGATTAAGAAGTCAAATCATCTTAGGGAACATGCCAAGATTCAAACTAAACGATGGAAGCAATATGTACAAGTAGAAAGAAAGAACTAAAAGAAAATCCAATTCATGAAAAGAGAATTAAAATAAAAGAAGCTTAAATCTAGAATGTCAACCATCAAAAAGCATTGAAAACTTGTTGAAAAAAATAAGAAAAGAACTCAGTGGCAAGGAATAAATTTCTAGAAACAATAGAGTATGAATGATATGCATAAATGGTATCATCATTCCATCTCCAAGAATTGGAATAAGGGGAAAATATTTATTATCTAAACTTTTCATATAATCTTAGACCCATCAAGAAAAAAATTCAGGACCAAAAATCACCAAGACTATGATGAGTAGTGATCAAGAAAATCGATATCTAACCAAGATTTTGTTCCAACAAATTTGAGATTTTCTCGTGACAAAAGTTGAGATTGATGAAATTCCCAAAAGAATGGAAAAATTGACGAATTAACCACTTTGAGCTTATGGCCATGGACAATGTTTTAGTGAAATAAGATTTTTAAGATGCCAAATTTTCAACCTCAAAAATTGTGTTGATATTTTTTACCAAGATATTCATTGGCACTTTGATTATTAACCCAAATCCGCCAATGATTTTATCATTCACCCATGATGGTACAAGAATATGATCCCACTACAATGGTTTCCCAAATAAGTAAAGAAGGGAGTAAAATTATGTACAAATTAAAATAAATGAATAGACGATACTAAACTAGAAGATAAATCAAAAGAACAGTCTATTAGTCATTACGAGAAGAAATAATTTTGAAAGATAGGATTGTGATCCCAGTAGCATATAATACAAATCATGATGGACATCCTAATAGAAGAATTTACAATGAATAATCAGAAGTAACCAATAGTGATAATTAGGTAAGATATGTCAACCATTGGAAATGAAACCCAATAGAAAGATTCTTGGGGTAAAAATATGAAAAAAAAACCAAGAATGATTATGAGAATTGATAATCTAGTGAAAAAATTCACAAGACAATATTGTAATCCATTTTCTATTTGGTGAAATAAGAAAAACAATTTAGGAACCTAGAACAATGGGTTAATGGAGAATTTTAGTCAAATTTTTTTTACAAAAATTCAATTACATGAAACATTCCACAAACCCATAAGCTCTCAAGATTTCTTGACATGAGTAAGTCCTTTCAACACTTGAAAATAATGAAATTTTCAACAACAGAAATTTCATTTGATATTTGTAATACCCCAGTTTTGAGTCCCCATATTGAGAATGTATTTTGTTTATTGATGAAAGGATGAATTTCCCGAACAATTAAAAGAGACTACAGTTCCTAGGAAATGTAATACTTTGAACATTGTAAATAATAAAATATTCCTATGGTTGTAAGACGAAAAAGGAGAAGAGATATAGGGGGGCATGATTCCATGAGAGAGGGGGATAAAGGTGGTAAGTATTGTTACTATATTTTATTAACCCATCTTGTAATTTTACAGAGAAAGAAGTAGTTACATGAGCTTCTTGTGGAAAATGCCATGTTGTTCTTTATTGCAAGTAATTTCATAAACACCTCTGGTGGGTTGTTTGAGGATTATTCCTCATGGTTTTTTCTCGTTGTTCACTCATTCATTTGTTCACTCTTGATTCATTTTATTCTCATTCATTATTCCTCTTATTTTCTTGTTCCTAGTGGGGACATGGGGATGAAATGTTGAAGGAAATGATCCATCACTTTGTTGGGTGTAATAATTACTGGTGTATTCTAGCCATGAAATGGTTCATGTATGCATGAGATGCACTATCATGTTCCAAACATTGTTCATAGATATGAATCATTAGAGTCCCATCATGGATATTCCTGACCAAATGCACTAGAGCCTTGGAAAGAAATGGATAGCCTCAGGGACTATGTGAAATTGAAGGCAGTTCATTGTCTTTGGGTGGTGCAGGCTAGAGAGAAGAGAGTTAGTTTACTTTGGATTGTTGTGTGCTGAGAAACTTGTGAGATATTGAGTGATGATTGGTTTGGTAAGAAGAGAGTTTGTTTGGAACCTATCCTTATGGAATCATATCCCTGGCTCAAGGGTGATGTACTATTGAGACTTGGAACAACACCATCTAAGGTTTGGTGGAGAGTCCTTGGTCTGTAGCCTGTTGGTGATTTGTTTTTAAGAAAATTTCTCTCTGTCATGGCTTCCTTTGCTTGAATATTTATTTCCTTTTTGTATTAATTATTATCTTTTGGATATGTATTTTATTGTGCCTTCTTGTTGGTTATTGTTTTGCATGGCCTAGTTAATTTTTCATTTTAAGGCTAACGTGAATCTTGATTATTGCATGTGCAGTTATTACATTTCATTCATAGTTGTTTATTAGTTAAATTGTATCATAATTCAAACTCAGTTCTTGAGGTGATATTGTTATTAGCATGACCCATCCTACTAGTTGTTGAGTATGTTACAAATTGGTATTAGAGTTGTAGGCTACAACACCAGGACTTACGGGCATGTAACAGGATCACAAATTTCTTTAGAAATTGATTACCTTGCTACATGACAACATAAGCTGTTTCAATGAGGATTTTTTTGGAAGTAGTCTGTGAATCAATAAAGATAGAGGAAGTAGAGAATACCCCTATGCCTTGAGGAGTCTTTTGAGTGCAAAGATGATTGTGTGTTGTTAAATTTCAGAAACAACTCTGTGTTTTTTCCATGAATTAAGAACAAAGATGAATGTGCATGAAATATATTCAAAGCCACACAAGAATAAGGGGAGTAGAGTGCCAAAACACTAGACGAATCTCACAACATATATGAGAAGTTTCAAGAGTGTAAATAAGGTTCAATTTTCTCATACCGACATGAATGAACACATTATATATATATATATATATATATATATCCCATATTCCTAAAGGAAAAAAATGCAAATGGTTTATAAATAAAAGGGCAGAGATACATAGTTAAATGAGAATGCGCAGGTATGGAACCTTGCACAAGGAATTAACTTTTGTTGTGAAGAAATTTGTATCTAGAGATGGTTAAATCCTAACCATTTATCATTGGAGATTGAAAACTATGACCAAAGGATTATGTATTGGTACTCGGTGGGCCATATTGTCCATGTCAACGTTGTAATAGAAACCTCATCAGTGCCACATGTCTATTCAGATGAATGACACATCAAAGGGAGTCCAAGTAAGGGATACAACAAGAAATTTTGTATATTCCACATGCAGTTGAATATGCCAGTACATGTATCGATGCCATGTAATCTAGAACGTGAAGAATATTCTCACTCGAAAGAAACCTCATCTGCAACATCAACACATGATATATTGAAAAATGACTAAGTATCAAGACATTGTAGAGATAGTGAGTGAGATGAAGAATCGAGAGTATGTGAATAAATGAGCATGAACCCGCGGACCCAGATTGAAATATAGAAAATTGTCTAAGTATGGAGAATTGGTTAGATGGGTGAGATCGTGGATGATTGTAATGAACCTCATTGTTACGACCACAACTCTGTAGCAGGTGCAAATTTTTTTTATTTTTTTTTTTTTGGTAAAGGTGTGTGCGCGCGTGTAAAGAGGAAACAGACACACTTGACTCTACGCTACCACCCGATGACTAACAAGACGCAACCACGATGATCACAACAAGAGAACACAAGGCACACAACAAGTAACTGCAAGCATATAAACAACATAGACATAAGGAAGAATCCGTAACAGTAGATTTTACTATTTCTGCTCAGGAAAGCAGGTCGTTTAATCTTAGTCCTCTGCTCCGAAGAGAGAGAAGGTCAGATAGGCTCCTGGTCGACTACTTAGGCAGAGACTAGTAACCCAACTACGAACAAGACGCAAGAAAGATGAACACAACAAGACGACATACCACATACCACAGTAACAACAAGCAATAAACGCCCCTAGACCTAAGGCGTACAAATAGCAACTGTAAGCAGAAAATGACACCAGGTGTTATGTACAGTACAGTCAAATATGGAAGAATCCAATAGTAGAGTTTACTATTTCTGCACAGAAAAGCAAGGCGTTTAATCTTAGTCCTCTGATCCGGAGAGAGAGAAGGTCAGATAGGCTCCTGCCCGACTGCTCAGGTAGAAACTAGTAATCTCTATCAGGTGTGTCGCAAGAGTGGAAACCCTGCCTTTAAAGGGCCCGAGACTCTTGATACGGCACAGGATTATTTACATAGAAAAATCACACACACAAACATATATGCTAAGGCTACATGGAGGTGTCTATACCCCGCCCGACACAAGAAAACCAAGCGAACGCTACATCAAAAACACAAGACCATCGCTACATGATCACATCCAACAATTTCACAAGAATTCCACGGTGCAAGAAAATTTGATTGCGAAATCCGATCATAAAACGACAAGTGCGAGCGCAAGAAATTAACCTTATTTTAATCTAAGATGCCATGGTAATCCCCCTATTACCAAATCTTAATAGTTTAGGACCTTATGTTTATCTACTACTGATGATAATTAGTTCCATCATTCCTGCCATAAAATATCAACCATTTTAGCTTTGCAATGCAAGGACTAACCCCATGACCATCATGTCACCACTGATGATTTACTTATCTCAACTACATTAACCTTACCATAAATGATGACAATATTAACCTTAACCATTCCATAACCATTTGGATTAATATTAAATGATTCATACCTAATCATTACCATTAATCTATACATAATCATTACCCTTAATCATCACAAAATCATTACATAGTCTTTACATCATCCTTATCGTTAACCATTTTTCATTCCARTATATTATTTCGATAATTACTTTAACATTGCTACCTTACAAAKCCATGATTATTTAACAATACTACCATCAACACCATATTACTTTCACTAATATCACTTTAACAATTATTACAACTTTCATCAATATTACCTTAACCATTCTTATCATTAAAACAATAAAACTAGGCAGTGGTAATAAAACCACTTACTTCCAATAGAATAAAACAATGTCACCATTCATGAAAGGAAAAAGGAGAACCTTCCCAAACAATAGCATAACTAGACAACTGTAGTACAATATGTAATAACTTATGTGTGGTTGAAAACGGCTCTAATAAAGGCAGAACTATTCCCATAGAAACAACATATTTAGAAATAATGATTACATACATAGGTATTTGACAATGATTACATATATATTTGACAATGATATATATGTATTTTAAAATATCATTTAATTTGAATGTACTAAATCTTATTAAAGTATATTGACCCATCCCTCTGTTTTTAAGACTACGCAAACATATCTATATAGCCAAGGTTTGAATATCTTTCAAAAGGGGCAAATATTGAACGTTTGAATATCTCTCATGATGTACCTAATACATTAAAAAAAATCTTTCATAAAGAACAGAGATTTAGAACTTTGAATATCTGATATATCTAACATCCTACATTTAAAAATATCATTTAAGTTGAATCTACTAAATCTTTTAATTATATTGAGCTCTGAACCATGTTTGATAAATGACCAATCCCTCTACTTTTAAGACTACGCACACACATCTATATAGTCAAAGTGTGAATACCTTTCATAAAGGACAAATCGAATATCTTTCATGATATACTTGATACAATTTAATTAAATAAAAACATTGACATGGACTGAGTATTAAACTTTTTCAACAAAATATTTTTCAACCATACATCCCAGATAATAACATATGACACTGTACATCAATATGGTTCATTCTAATTTGTCAAATAAATTCTTTTCCAAACAAGTTAAGCTTGACACAATTCACTGGAATTTACTTGATGCCTTGTAGGGGAGCAATACCGTTTCGTTTCAAAATAAAGGAGTGACCTAACACGTAGGACTTAACAACTTAAAGGTAAGTTTTGTTGCAATAAATTTTATTTTTAATCAACTGTTAATTTTGCTGCCTCAAGGAAATCCACACACCATGACCACACCTTCATAAGCATTGAAGAATCAACGTAGATTTCCGTTGTTGAATAGAAAACAAGGAACAAAACATACCCGTAATTCAACAGATGGCAAGATTTGTCAGTAATTTCAGTAAATGGAAAAGAGGAAAAGGGAAATACGTGGGTATCCAGCGCGTATGTAAAGGAACTCAGTCCCCTACAGGAACGCTGCCACGCAGCAGAGGGAAATGGTCAGCTGCAATTGATAAAAAAAAAAGAAGCACAGTGTTTAAGTGAATGACCAATGGGGAGAATCCTCCATCCATCGCGAGGAATTACAAACCAAATGCAAGGAGTCTCTATCAAAACCTAACGTTTAACTACACCAGATCGTATGGAAATATAACACCCACAGAAAGGCAGAGTTTAACCTCCCAAAAAGTGTTGAGTTTATGACTGTCCAGATTGGGTCCACTAAGTTAATAACCTAAGGGAAGTGTAGAGAAACAAATTTTATATTAACCTGATATAAAAACACAGAGAATTTCGCTATAAAACGCAAAGATTTTAAATAAAAAGGAAAACGCTGGAGATTGAACCAAAACGCAGAGAAACACCATATTTCCACAGCAACAACTACAAGACCAAAAACGCGGTCAAGGACCAGACTAAGTATTGGGATTCAATATAAAATTGCAGAGACGAAATGCATCAAGTGCCACGGTTTAACACTAAATCGCAGGGGTCAATCGTAGACAATTATAAAAATGTATGGCACGGTGGGAGAAGGCATAGATCCAAGGAAGGACACAGAATTCAAGCATCAATCATATAGCCAGACTATATAAAAATTTCAGTCATAATGCTAACATCAGTTTACTAACTTAAACCCATGCTGATCTAGCCCTATATCCAAATGCATTCTACTCTACCAAAATTAAAAATCATACCGTTGCATTTCGCCTGCTTCGGAGGTCGTCCAATGCTCTGTGCCGTGTCCCGCACTCCATGCCACTCTCTCTCACCGATCGGAGAGACCTCACTGGTACCTCCCAGCCAATTGCTAGGGGTAATCTGCTTCCCCCTTCGCCCCCTAAGCCACAAAGGGACCACACAAGATCCAGAAGATAAGTCTAGCTTCTCAGCTCGCCTCGCAAGGCTGAGCTACCACCCCAATCCGAGCTGAGAAAAAACCAACTCCTCACAAGCAATCAGTCAAGCCACAATCCGGCAGCATAACGTTACGTTAACCATTCCTCTCCTTCGTCCTCATCTTCCCCTTCTTTTATAGAAATTTGAGACCCACCTACTTTCCCTAAATCACTATTTAATTAAGTTTTAATGAAAATCCCCTAAAAATTCTATGTCGTACAAGTGTCACTCATCCCCCAAGTTTCTCCAAAATTATT
>SNQJ01S0010434.1:108082-118258 GCA_010110895.2 Picea sitchensis
AGCAACCTCTAATTATGAGTCCATAATTATAAAATATAAAAATCATTTTCTGAAATAAAAAAAAATCATTTTCTGGAAATATAAACATCGTATGAAACTCATTTTCTGAAAATATATAAACATCATTTCTTGGAAATAACAATTGTTTTTCTTAAATGACTGGATCTTTTTTTGCACAGTTCTTACGAACCTCATTAATACCCATTTATTATGAATAAAGGGTAATTAAGATTTTGTCCCGCAACCGACGCACAGGGTAAGGGACTTCCGTCCAAACAGTCATGCGCACAGGGATTTCTGAGCCTCTGTCCAGGCTGCAACGCGTGGGTGTAACCAACTTCTGTCTGGGCAACGAATGCACAGGTGAAAGATGCAGATGGTTGTGGTTAAAGGTGATTACCCTCAGGTTAAGCGCAATGCCAGAACCCTTCATTTGAGGGCCAGAACGATTTTACACTAGCATCCACTGTAAACACCAGAAACGTTCACGCCCAGGAATCAAAATATGAAGGGTTAAGGAGGAAGGATGAGCTAAAGAATGGGCATGTGCTATCACCAACTCGGTTAGAGTTGACAGTGAGAAAGCATCGTAGAACACCATTCCCCATAAGATTAAAGAGAACCCACAAAAATAATCATTCGCCCTCCAAAGGATTGACCCTATGATAACCGTCGGCAGGTATCAACAGGGTGAAATAAGATTTTGTGGACAACAGAAGGTGGTAAGGGCGCAGTGGGGGAGGCGATATGGGGAATAAAACAATAATACTATACCAGGCCAAGGACCTTCAAGTTAATCCATCGGAGGTATCGATCCCTTAATTGCAATGGACAAAATTAAATCAGACCGTGTCCCAAAATATTTATAACATATAAGCGTTCAATTTTGTTAATAGTCCAGTGAACCGAGACTTGTCTCCTTGATCAATATCTACTAAATACAGTGAGAGAATCGCAAAAAGAAATAGCACAGGTAGAGGTAGAGTTTTAGGGGATAGTCGCTGAAGATAAGACAAATATTTTGCCCAGTGAACCAACGCACCAGTAAAAGGGAAAATGCTCAGAAAGAACCCTGACGCAGAGCAAGTTCATTGGTAACAATAATGTCAGTATTTAACTCAAATCCACAGAGATATTCCACTATAAACCCGCAGAGTTTAACCACAAGAACGTGGAGAAATTTTACCCTCAACGCTGATACAAACCCCAACGCAAATTCTAAACTAATCTTTATCACAAAATTAAGCATTCATCCAAATAAGAACACAACCATCTAAATTTTCTGATGCAAACACAGACTAGCATTCATCCAAAATAAAAACATACCTTGGCCTGTTCGCCCGCTCCGGATGGCATCCACGTGCTCCTTGATGCTCCCGCTTGCCGACCATAGAGGACTCACCGGTACCTCCCAGCCAAATGCTAGGGGTACTCTGCTTCCCCCTTAGCCCCCCGAGCCGCAAAGGGGCCACACACAGTCCGGACAGTAACCTAGCTTCCCAACTCGCCTCCAAGGTTGAGCTACCACACAATCAGCTGAGAAAATCCCCAACTTATCACAAGCAATCAGTCCAGTTTTCCATTTTGGCAGCATAACAATACCTCATAGAAGATCCCCTTCTTTTCCCCCATCTCCTTTCTTTTATCCTCTTTTTGACCTAATCCCATTAGGTTTTTTTCAAAAACCCTAAATCATATTTCTTTTAAGTTTTCCCCCTTTTTATTTATTTATTTATTTTTATTTTTTTAAAACTCAATAAGGTAAAGGCACTAAGCATCTTTTCATTATAATTTTTTAAAATTCATATTTATATATATATATATATATATATTTTTTTGTTTTTTTCTTTTAAGCTCCCATTAGTTAACTAATTAATTTCTTCTTTTCAAATTTACAACCACCTATTTGAATTAATTTCTTAATCTCTTTATTTTACCCTACACACTTTATGAAGACTCACATTATCTTAAGTGGGTTTTTTTTTGTTCAATTTTATTATTAGCACCTGTATTGTTAATGCTTAGCTAGTAGGAAATGAAATTCTAATGTTAATTGAATTGCAGAGCTATTGTTAGCTAGAATATAATGGCATTGTTATTAGGAGATGGTTAAGTTTTGATTATTATGTTAGGGCGAAGTAGTATTACCTTCACTAAAAAGATAAATTATCAAGCTTATTACTGGGAATGAGGAAAGGCCTTATGTACGCAATTAAGGAAGGAATTACTTTATGAATTCAATTAACAGAGGAATTGTTTTATGTATTTAATTAAGGAAGGAAACTCCTTGGATTAGGTGGAGGTTGAAAATCATAGGGGGAATGAATATTTAATGTATAGTCTTTATCATAATAAACTACAATGGTATCATCTAGCAACTTACAATTATCTCAATCGATTACTTAAAATTTCCATTCAACAAGTAACGTAGATACTAACTTTCTCATAACATTATCATTTAATTTAATCAATTCATCATTTTAAACTCTACCATAAACGACAAAGGTAGTTGAATCGAGCCTCATCCTAAATATTGGTATCAATACCACATCACATAACATGAAACAATGCTATCATTTCCTTTTCACGATTGCCATATTCGTTACCATTTCAGATAACACAAAGTCACATTACCCCAAAACTTTCCAGAACCAATACGAATATTGCATTTTAATATATCATTTTTTTTCCATTAAAATACAACCATACCTTATTTAGATAAACAACTAAAGGAATAAACCTTTTCTTTAAATGAATAAATGAAAGAATAAATCCCTTCTCAAATGATTAATGAAAGAACAAATCTTTGCTTTACATAAACTAAAAAAAAGGCATAACAAATTTCTTCCATTATAATTCCTTACATTCCATCGTAAGATGATTCATACCCCCAGGTTACTTTACATTCATTAAAGGAAATCGAAATTGAACAACCGATATTTATCATTTCAGGCTTAAAGGAATCATCAACTTCAGGACTAAACTATAATTCAAATTTGTTATTTAATTCAACTAATGAATTAACAACTAACAAAAAGAAACTAAGCTAATAATTCCAAGGGCAGTAACCGACTAGTGCACGACCCAACTATGATAAATTCATAAAAGAAACAATACTCCGAAATTCTTTTAAGCCAACAGTCAGGGTTACTTTAGTATCTCTTATATTGCATTGCAGACTATTACATTCGCTAGGTATCTAAATATCAATATTATGGAGCGGAAAAAAAGAACTATTCCTTTAACAATCATATAACCAGACAGTTGTATTAACCGTTTGCATTCAATGAAATATAATGATTGTCCATATTTAGGGAAAGACGAGCAGATCTGTTTCAATAATAATAATATTCTAACTAAGACAGATGCAAACTAGACACCACTTCTTTTTCGTTTAACTCATGGTACATTGACACCTCGTTATGTTACACTGCAGTCCGTTATCATCAGTAGAATATCCGAACGTCAAGGTTTTAAAAAAAAAGGGGTGAATATAACTGTCACGATTTGGGAACAGAGAACAAATTTTTTTTAGAAATTAAGATTCGCAAACAGGGATAGCTGTAATAAAGCAATAGTTTATAAGTGGGTTTTTTTTTGTTCAATTTTATTATTAGCACCTGTATTGTTAATGCTTAGCTAGTAGGAAATGAAATTCTAATGTTAATTGAATTGCAGAGCTATTGTTAGCTAGAATATAATGGCATTGTTATTAGGAGATGGTTCAGTTTTGATTATTATGTTAGGGTGAAGTAGTAGTACCTTCACTAAAAAGATAAATTATCAAGCTTAGTACTGGGAATGAGGAAAGGCCTTATGTACGCAATTAAGGAAGGAATTACTTTATGAATTCAATTAACGGAGGAATTGTTTTATGTATTTAATTAAGGAAGGAAACTCCTTGGATTAGGTGGAGGTTGTAAATCATAGGGGGAATGAATATTTAATGTATAGTCTTGAATTAGGTTTTTTTTTTTTTTGACCAAGGGCTCAAATTATGAACTGGCGACGCCTGGTTAGGGGAATTGTTTAAGGATTTATTTAGGTGTTGATGACTTAGGGCTATTTAGGCTAACTCCTTCATCCACATTATTGCGACGTTCCCTTCAGGACGCACCACGTGCTCCAAGGGTGCCACTCGCCAACTGAGTTTATTTTGTGCGACGTGCCCTTCAGGATGTACCACGTGCTCCAAGGGTGCCACTCGCCAACTGAAGTGATTGGTAGACATCTATAACCCCTGGAGTCAACACTCTGCCAGGTGAACTTGTGGGAGACTAAGGGTTCTAAGGAATAAGGCCCCTGCCTTATTGCGCGCCCCTTAGAATCATCATGAGTGACTGTCGCAGTCTGCCCTCACGGCATCGTGGATCCTCTCGAACTAGGTAATCGTTAACCTACAGTTCGAGCCATGGCGGGAGTGCTAGTAGGCGGTGGCAGGGCTGCTGTCCACCCCTCTCCCTCAACCTCTCTGTAACTCGTGTGTGGCCCCTTTACTCCATATGTGAGTCTGGTCGGCAAGCTATCGTCAGCCTGCATCATCCACAATCGTGTCAGAACATGTCAAAAATCAAATCATCAAATCAATGAAATGTCACAGTAAACAAATCAACCCAAATAGCACACTCCCTAACTCAATCCGGAGTCCAAGGGGGTTCTACCGATGCCTCTGCATCCTCAAGGTCCAAAACCCTGCACACTCAATAAAGAAGAGTCAGCAGCACCTGTGTCAATCAAACTAGTAAAACATCATGTCATCTGTCAATCGCATCATAATCAAGTATAAATGGTTTAACATCACAAAAGTCCAGATCACTTGGGAGCAAGTGTCCTCAAAAATAAGTTTTCTCAGTGTGCCAGAGAGGGATGTTACATACACCCCCTCTTGGTCTAAACTTCGTCCCGAAGTTTCTCAGTATAATGCTGAAATAATAGTAGCACAGTATCCTAAGTACCACAGTATCATAAGTCTATCTATCAAACAAAAATGGAAACTGATGGCGCATATCATATGCGTCCTCCAAGGTCACCGAGTGTGGACTATAACTGTCCCACTGGACCTTGACCTGCTCTACCGTTCGACATCGTAACTGTTGAATGCGATGATATAAGATGTGGACTGTCTCATCCATGAGTGCTCCCTCATTCGATACCTGCAAGGAACTCAGGCCAATCACAAGTGCAGGATCACTAATATAATGTCTCAAAACAGATACATGAAAAACATCGTGCATACGCCTCAAAGAATCAGGCAAGGCTAGTCGATAGGCCACGGGCCCCTTTCTCTCCACAATTTTGAAAGGTCCCACGAACCTAGGAGAGAGTTTAGCTCCCTTTCCCAACTTGATCGAACTCTTATGTGGTTTAACCTGCAAGAAGACTCGATCGCCAACCTTGTAACTACGGTCGACTCGGTGCGCATCGGCATAACTCTTCTGTTGATCCTGCTCTTCTTTAATCCTTTGTCTTATGGTTTGCATCTTCTCTTCCATTTCTTGGATCGCTTCTGGTCCCACGAGGACCCTATCCTCAAGCCGATCCCAACTCAAGGGCATCCAACACAGTCGCCCATAAAGGAACTCAAAAGGTGCCATCTTAATGGTGCTCAAGTAACTTTTGTTGTAAGCGAACTCTACTAGAGGCAAGAACTCCTCCCAATGCTTTTATTGGCCCATCACGTACATGCACAACATGTCTTCCAAGGTTTGGTTCGTTCGTTCGGTCTGCCCGTCAGTCTCTGGGTGATACGCAGTACTAAAATTAAGTTGGGTTCCCAAGGCCTCTTGAAAACTTGTCCAAAATCATCCAGTAAACATCGATCCTCGATTGGATATAATCTTCTTAGGCACACCGTGCAACCTCACAATCACTGATGAAAACTCTCAATGTGTCAGGTTCCTGATACGTCGTGTGCATAGGAATAAAGTGAGCACTCTTCGTCAGAGTGTCTACTACTACAGAAATCAAGTCGTGTCTCATTGCCGTCAGTGGAAATCCAACAATACAATCCATTGAGATAACTTCCCATTTTGATTCCGGAATGGCATGTGGTTGAAGTAAACCTGTCGGGTGTCTATGTTCAGCCTTTACCTGCTGACACTCTAGACATCTAGCCACAAAGTTGACTATGTCAGCCTTCATTCCTTTCCAAAAGAATAATGGTTTAAGGTCTGCCCTCATCTTCGTAACTCCCGGGTGAGCCAGGTAAACTGCTCTATGAGCCTCGCTCAGGATCAACATCCTCAAATCATCGTTTGCCGGTACGTAAATCCGACTTCTAAACCTCAATAAACCATCCCTATACAATGAATATCCCTCATATCGTGGTATCATCATTGTGTTTTGTCCGATAAAATCCTTGACTTCTGTGTACCATTCATCATCACGTTGTAAGGTGAGAATCTTCTCACATAGATTTGTCTGAAGAGGTAACACCGAAAAGATGAGTGGCCTCTGACTCAAGGCATCAGCCACTCGGTTCACTATTCCCTTTATGTAAGTAAAATCGAAGTCGTATTCGCTAAGTAATTCCGACCAACGTTGTCGTCACGCGTTCAGGTCACTTTGCGTGAAAATGTGTTGCCGCCCACAATGATCAGTCTTTAATTCACTTTTTCGTCCAACAACTTAGTGTTTCCAAACCTTCAAGGCATACACGATGGCTAATAACTCCAAATCATGCGTCGCGTAGTTTTCCTCATGCCTTCTTAGTTTCCTCGTAGTTTTCACCTTAACCTTCCTTGGATGCGTCAGTGCATACCAAGAAGTCTGCGTCCATGTCAGGGACCTTTAGTATCGACGTGGTTGTCAACAACTCTTTAAGCCTCCGAAATGCTTCTATGCATTTCTCAGTCCAAACAAACTTCTTGTTTTTCTTCTACAATTTCGTGATCAGATTTGCTATCTTCGAAAAACCCTCGACAAACCGTCGATAGTATCCTGTTAATCCCATAAAACTACGCACTTCTGTGACATTCGTCGGTGCAGGCCATTCCATAATGGCCTCAACCTTGGCTGGATCCACGGAGATACCTTCGCCGGAGATGACATGCCCTAAGTAGTGAATCCTCGATTGGTAAAAGGAGCATTTGGACAACTTCCCATACAATTTGTGTTCTTGTAAACATTGTAGTACCAAGCGCAAGTGCTCGTCATGCTCCTCTATCATCCGAGAGTAGATCAAAATATCATGAATGAATACTGGGACGAAATTTTCCAAGTACTCGCGGAACACCCCGTTCATCAAACTCATGAATACCCCTGGGGCGTTTGTCAGTCCAAATGGAAAAACAATAAACTCGTAATGTCCAAATCTCATTTTAAAGGCGGTCTTAGGGATGTCATCCTCCTTGATCCGTAACTGGTGATACCCGGATCGCAAATCAATCTTAGAGAACATCGTCGCACCCTTCATTTGATCAAACATATCATCAATTCTAGGTAAGGGATACTGATTCTTGATCGTCTCCTTGTTCAGTTGACGGTAGTCAATGCAAAGCCTCCATGATCCATCCTTCTTTCGTATGAAAATAACTGGTGCACCCCATGGTGACACACTAGGACGTATCAGTCCCAGGTCCAACAACTCCTTCAGTTGCATTTTCAACTCTTGCAACTTCAGGGCCGACATCCGATAAGGCATTCTTGCTATCGGTTCGGTCCCCAGTGTCAGGTCTATGGTAAACTCCAGATCCCTTTCCGGTAGAATCCCAGGCAACTCCTATGGAAATACGTCCGCAAACTCCTTCACCACAGGAAGGTGTTCTAGACCTTCCGCTACTCCTGTCTCGTTTAGCACGAGGATCGCATAAATTTTGCACCCCTTGCGCATACTCTTCCGTAACTGTAAGGAAGAGACGAACAACAGGGAAACTCCCTGGTTTTGTCCTATAATCACATGTCTCTGTCCTTCGTCATCAACCAAGATCAACCATTTCGTCTTACAGTTGAGTTTCGCCTCATGTGTTTCCAACCAATCCATACCGATCACGACGTCATAAGATCCTAAGATTGTGACATACAAGTTGACCCTCATGACAAACTCTCCCAGGTTAATGGCACAGCCCGTAACCTTTCCTCTAACCTTCTGTTTGGCTTCTGAAGCCATCCCTATGAAGCTAAACTCATCCTGAACGACTACCTTCTAGATGGCATCGTGCAAAGTTTGAGGCATCAAGACATTTAAACCATGCATGCAGGTTGCCGTCAAGGCCCAACACGAACCTGATGGCCTTGAGCTTCTCAGTGTTAAGGTGCAGAGCATATCGGAGCAGCTCCAAGAAACGTGCCTTGTATTCGGGCATCGTACGACCTCCCTATCGTAATGCCTTGAACTCATTGAGCTGACGCTCAATGAATTCCTCTGAAAGATACCTCTCTCGGAACCATTCCTCGAACAGTTTCCATGACACGTCTTCAACAACCATGTTCAGTTGCGGCAGGAGCGTCTTCCACCATAGAAGATAACTCCCCTTTAGTTGAAAGACCGCCATGCGGACCTTCATGTTGGAGGTATAATCACGAAGTGCGAAGCACATCGACATATTCTCCAACCATACCTCGGAGGCTGCGCCATTCGGGGCACCAAAGAAATCAGAAAATTTTACCTTCTCGAGTTCACGGTGAACGCTACCTGTAATGGTCAGTGTGCGCGGTGGAACCTTAGGGGGTGCTGGCGCCCTGGCCTTGTCTCTGTCCAATCGGATGATCAGAGCCTCGGACATGCGCTGAAAGGATCTCATCATCCCAATAACATCACCCACTGCTATCTACTACTGTCCGAGAACCTACTCGCCTCCCTGGGGGTTAGATCCCTCAGGCGTGGATGTTGTTGGAGGCGTCACACCTCCTCCCCTAGCACACAATCTGTGGCGTCCTCTAACCATGATTATATGCATGCACACAATCCACTCGATCAACAACAACATAATCAATCTAATCCTGTCAACGAAAGCCGTAGAGAATCCCAAGTCGCGGGTTGAACTAGCTCTGATACCATATGTAAGATCCCTCCTTGTTACGACAACGACTCTGACAACAGGTGCAAGTTTTTTTTTTTCTTTTTTCTTTTTTTTTTTTAAATGTGTGTGTGTGCAGGTAGAAAGGAATAGACACACATAAATCTACGTCACCACTCGAAAATTGACAAGACGCAACCACGAGGATCACAGCAAGGAGACATGACGCTCGACCAGAGCTGCAGGCAATGAACGACCCAAGACATAAGGCGCATTACCGGTAACTGCAACAATAACGACCAAGGACATAGGGCGCACAATGCAACATCTAAAGACATACTAGGTGGTTCCCAATACGAACACAGAGGGAAGAATCCATGGTAGTGGATCTTACTATTTCTGCACAGGAAAGCAGGGCGTTTAATCTTAGTTCTCTGCTCCGGAGAGAGAAAAGGTCAGATAGGCTCCTGGTCGACTGCTCAGGCAGAAACTAGTAAAATCCATCAAGTGTGTCGCAAGAGTGGAAACCCTGCCTTTAAAGGGCCCGAGACTCTTGATACGAAACTGCATTCCTTACATGAAAATAATCACACATGCAAGCATATCTCCTAGGGCTACCTGGGGTGTCTACATCCCGCCCGACACGACTGACCTCATACTCAAAGTCTCATCCAAGTACAACAATGAATAAACGCACGACCGCAACCTCTATGGAAGGTGCAGAACAAAAAGACTCAACAACGCCCAACCATTATTACGACAGGGCCTTATCTCCGCCTTCATTAGCATTAAGTACCAACCCGTCATTCCCTTAAATTTCCATTTGTCGAAGAGTGGCCATTTCTATTCTTAAATAATGTAAAATCAATTTAATTGCGAGTTCTCATTACTAATGTAGAATAACTATTTGTAGCATTAATAATTCACATACCATACTACTGATTTACCTACAATTCATTCTAACCTATTCTTCCATCAATAAGTCATGTCAAATTTACCTTCAAATCTTATCGAATGGGTAAGTATTATAATGGTCAAATTGACCTGAACTCCCATAAACATAATATATGATAGAAAAAGAACGTATTAGAAGAAAAATAGGAAGGGTCCCAATCTTTGAGATGTCATGGAATAATCTACCCTACTACCATTCTACAACACCATACAGGCTGGCATCATGATATTCCTAATATGAGATCTTTGCAATTTAGCTGACTAT
>SNQJ01S0010435.1:41204-112196 GCA_010110895.2 Picea sitchensis
ATAGACCTCATGTATGTGCCAATTCATCAACTGCTTGTTTCAACCATGTACGCAACATGTAATTTAACCAAAATCTCTCATCAATTTCATCATCCAAATATCATTTGTAACTCTATGATAGACTTGGTTTATATTATCATACCTCCAAACCTTCCTTAACTTTAAAAACAAAAGACTAGCATTTTCATCAAACTTTTCTTTAGTCTCACATGACTAGTTTTGGATTAGTCAACAACCCTAACTTGAAATAATCATAACTTTGTACCTGTAATGAATTAAGATATTAAAGTGATACAAAATGTTATTCAATGTGTTTTATGCAATTCCTCCAGGTGTCACTATGTGGAACCTCTCAGAAAAGGAGTTATAGAAAAAATGTCATACCTTGTTGAATGTTGGCTTATTCTAGAGAGCGACCTTGTAGAGCATGCCCCACATGGAATATTTGTTGAATCGATCTGAAACCGTTAGAAAACATACTAAATACTGTAGCCTAACCTACACATTTTGTCTTACTAGATTTTGATCTTTTATTAAGAAGTTATGACGTTTTTACCCAAAACACTTGTTTTAGACTAGTTTCAGGACTAGCCACAAACCCTATTTTCCATAGAGTGTAACTCCAAAAATACAACGACCCACAAGATTAATTGTTTACCACAGATACTTGGATATGTTTCCTCAGTGCAATTGCAATTTCATGGTCTGAATCATTCTATAAGAAACGTTATTGCGAAAATTGTGACATGACCTGTAAATAACATGCCTTAGAAAGCATCATCAAAATAATTTATCCTTCCTTGAATTCCGGCCTTCTTTTCTTCACCTTCCCTCAGAAATTTGTCTTAGATATCCTTTGGTTACCTCAAAAACCTATAGATATTCAATATTCTAAAGTGTATATTAAATGAGAGAGCCCTACCTCTTATTTATACTCTCCAAGTAGCTTCCTTAAAAACATCTTCTAGGTCACTTTGTCCACTTTCCTTTTTTTAGGGTTAACCCACTTCTAATTTATCCATTGAATTTATTATTTAAATAATTTATTTTGTATTCACATTGAATTATAGTACACTCATCACTTCACTTTATTATTTACCTTCTAAAAACTCTTAAACCACTTTGACTACTTTGACCTTTTGGGGCTTCTAGATGACATATGAGGGTCCTCCAACTTCGTAAGGCCATAACTCTCAAATCATGAGGATTTATGTGACGTTCCACATACCACAAGAAATGGAATGACATGTAATATCTATCTAGAATAATATTACCCTAAAATATATCAAAAATCATACTGTTATCCATCAAACAAACTTGGGTCCATTACCCAAACCTGGGTTCTCCAACTTTACATGGTCATAACTCTCTAACCATGAGAAGTTATGTGACATTCCACATACCACCAGAAATGGCATGAAAATCACTATCCATCTAGGATAGTTTCCATGACAAAATCACTATCCTTCATCTCATTATTTCACAATTAGGCATGGGTTCTCTTACTCCACAAAGCGTCTTCCCGTGAAGGCTTTCACCATAGGGGGACCACTTTGGAGTTCATCCATATTTACTTCTTATCAACCATGACAAAACAATATTGAATCAACTTTACATCAAACAATCTTGGGTTCATTACCCAAACCTTTGTGCTGTGGGGCTTTCTTCAAGGGTTGACATCAATGACAACCAACCTTAATCAATATCCCTCCTCCACATTGACTAGGGATTGTGACATAGGTTATTCCATGGTGTTGAGGTGTATGAGACACTTATATGATATTTTACGACACATAGGGAGAGGTACCTAGGTATGCAAATTTCATGTATAACAGAATGCCCCCTAAAGTGTGAGGTCAGAAGAGAGAATGATGGCTGAAAAAATTTACAAATATTTAATGCAAGGATGTGGAGTTGGATAACCTAGAGGAAGCTACAGACAACCATAAAAAATTATTAATATATGTTCCATTTCCAAGGTATGCATACCTATGCTCGGAATACAAGATGACACAAAGCACGACCGCCAACCAATACACTACGGATCCATGGAAAAATATTGACTAAGGATATGGCCACCAAAGATAAAATGTGGATCCATACCTCCATGACATGAACTAATCATAGTGACGAGAAATACATAGTGGATCTACAAGATGATAAACCATATCCATGAACCAATACAATGTGGATCTATGTGATAGTCTATATATTAGTATGCTCAAATGAGCTCCTTCACAATCTGGGAAAAGAAGATAGTAGAGTGAAAGCTCAAGCTAGGGTCTTCATCCCAATCCTGATGTGGTACGAATCTATCCATTTGAATAGATGTTTTGATGTCGAACATGGTAGAAACCACTTGATTACCAGTCATTGAGGTAAACCGTTAACAAGTGCGAGGGAAATAACCAGTGATTCCAATGACTCCCAAGGTACCCTAGTACAATCAAATGAATGTGAATAGATGAGTTGAATTCAAACATTCATGGAATCATCCGATCATAGGTTAATGATGTAAACCCACTGTCGGAAGCGAGGAGGCCTTCCATTGAGGCATGCAGGTCACAAGGTACTAATTGGTTTCTAATTCTAAGACTTGGATAATTTGTTCAATTCGACAGGAAAATACTTTTCGAAGGAGGGCCTTGATGTATCCCCCATCAATGAAAAAAAGCTGACATAGGAAAGTGATGTAAGATGGTGAATCAAATGAGTATGGACTGACACAAGAAATGGAAAATGGTAATATTGCAGATGGATGGTTTGAAGTGAAACTTCCCTTGAACATGATGGGGCATGTCAATTGACTTGGCATCATTGACTCGATGAGTACCAAAATGTAATGTGATGAAAATAAGTGTACTCTTTGATTGGACAAAAAAGTATAGTGACACATGGAATTGGTATGACTTAGAGACAAGAAGATTACCCAACTGTAAGATGAGACACAAACAGGTGCCATGTTCAAGGGTGAAAAAAGATGCCATAAAGGATTCTCAAAAAACTTGACCCATTTCCTTCAATTTCCCCCCCCACCCAGATAGATGATTACCTCTTTTTAATTTAACGAGCTCGAGGAGGATAACACATGCTTGATATAAATCACCTTCGGCAAGTCCCTCTTCCTTTGTTTAACGAACTGGAAGAAGTAAGGTTTCAGTCCCATATGGGTCCTTCAATGTGTAATTTTAACGAGTCCAGAGAAGGAAAACTCGGTGGTTTTTCATGTTTATAGAGTCTGAAAATAACTTAAAGGTGACTCCAGGGTTATCCTTTTTCGTAATTTTAGTCTCACGAGGTTGAAAAAGAGATAAACTTCCACTAGAAAGATGCCCTTTCAAACCTTTTAATGATTGTGAAAGGAAGCAAGATCACTCGAAAATCTTTTCATGTTTAGAGAATCTGAAAAGAGCTTAAAGGATACTCCAGGAGGTTCCTTTTTCATATAACCTTTATGAGTCCAAAAAAGTGATAAAAGTGTACTCAGTTACATTCTCATGTATTTATGAGAATGAGAAAGAACAAAAACTAAGCTCGGTAACTTATTATCATGTATTTACGAGCACGAGAAAGAGAAAATACTAAGCTCGGTAAATTATTCTCATGTATTTATGATCACGAGAAAGAACAAAGACTAATCTTTGTATTGGTTTCATTTTTACACAAGCTTGAAACAAAATTAAACTATTCTTGTAAATTCCCAACATAATTTCCAAAGGTAGGGATACCCATGGATGTTTGGAACCCTTCGCCCAGCTTGAAAAGCTAGTGGCTTAACTCCAGAATGATAATAAAACACTGGAGACATGCCCCCCCAGGATTCAATTCATTCACCGACTTTGAGGTTGTCACCAATTTCTCTACTAGATGGAAAAAGAGGATAAGGGTGGATGAAATGAAGTTTTGAATACGAGACCTAAAGAAATACTCGACTCGTCATCTACGATATCTAGCTAAATACTTGACTCAATATCTACGAGATATAGAGAAAGACTCGACTTGTTAGGAGAGGTGACTGTTTCATTTTTTAACAAGCTTGTCATAGGAAAAGAACTATGCTCAAGGCTCCGAGTTCAATCCCCAGATTTTTGTTTCTTTTTTTAATGAGATTGCTACAGAGAGGAAAAATATGCTCATGACGTCTGCTTGATCATGGCTTCGAAGAGGACAATTCTCTTGAAGGAACACATGTCAAGGGATAAACGTCAATCATGGCTTCCAAGAGATCTTCACCAGATGGAAGAAAATAACTCTGGAAGGAATACATGTCGACGACCTTGATAAGGGTAGGGAGATCTAGCTCTAATAGCCCTACCGAAGAGATGACCATGTCAACTACCGGATCTAAGTCCGAAGAAGGGATAGATTCCCTCTCGTGCGGGGTTGAGTGGATGGGAGATAACACCACATAATTGACTTGTGGCAGGGGCGATACTCTCTTCATATAAGAACCATTTAGGTAGGTCTTTGGGTTGGTAATCAAGTCAGGATCAATGCATGAAAGTTGATCAATAGCCACAATTCTTCCATCATGAGGGAAATATATCACACGAAAAAAAGTGGAGACAATATCTTTCATGGCATAGACATAATCTCACCCAATGAGTAAATCAAAATCCAAGGGGTCCTGGACTACCATAACATCAACAAAGACAATTTTCAGTCCCAAAGTTATGGAAAACTTAGGAAGGATTCCTAAAGGGTGATTGGTTCTTCTGTTAAAAGCTAATAGATTCTTCATAACTGGTATAAGCTGAGGATAACCAAAATCTTTCCAAGCAATAGAGGATAAAATACTAACGGACACACCTTCATCTATCAGTGTCTGAGGAATGACCCAACCAAAAACATGTACTGTAATCTTAAAAGGAATGTGAGCGAAAGACGAGGTCTAGTTAGAGCACCCCAATAAAAAAGGATGCCCTCATTACTTGGAGGGGGTTTTGCGGGTCAAGGAGGAATTCCCCTCAGTACGGTAGATTCTGTATCAATGAGAGAAACATGGGCAGTATCAGAATTAATCTCTAGAGGGAGAGTAGGATCGACCGATGATGGGATCAGATCGACCACTTGGGTTTTATTCTCCAAGGGGAGAATAGGGTCGACAGATGGAAATTGATCGACTGCTTGGATTTCACTCTCTAATGAGAGAGTGGGATGTACTGAGGATGGAATCAGATCAACCACTTTGGCACTCTTCGGATGAAGGGTGGGACCGACTGGTGAAGGGACTAGATCAGTCACTTGGGTTTCACTTTTAAGATGAAAAGTGGGGCTGATAGATGATGGAACTAGATCAAATACTTAGGTTTGTGGTTAAATCGAGGATGAAACAATATTGACCACCTGATCAACTAGACTGACCAGGGATGGAATTTGATTGATTGGTCCAACAACTAATGATGGGTTGGTGGAAATATTGTGATAACCAGTTGGAAGTTGAAGCTTTTCCAAAAGATAAGAAGCCTCATGCATACGAGGACAAAGGTGAGAGTAATGATCACCTTTGCATAAAATGCAAGGAAATTTTATAGTTCTCTTCTTCTTAACAACCTTAACATCACTAGTTGGCATGGAATCACCAACATATCTAGTAGGGGCCAATGACATGGAATACCACATTTCTAAGACCTTGGGAAGACCAAGGAAATCCCTCAGAAAGTGGTTTCCCTTACAAATACTGCAAGGGAATTTGGATTTTAGATTCTTCGTTGTAGTCTTATCGACCTCATCAACACTCCCAGTACAATTAACAGTAGCTAGTAGCTTGGATCCAACATATGATGTAGTTGGAGGCTTGGTCCCTTTCTGGTTCTTCTTCTTCTTATCAACTTGGCTACTTGATTTAGAGATTTCACTAGGTGAAGAAGGAGAAAGGAAAGGAGACTTAACGGGTGAAGAAGGTGAAAATTTGACATGAGGTTGAGGTGTGGGTGGTGCGCTTACATTTGAAGCAATTGTTGCATTTGATACCAGAGTGGAAAACAACCATACCGGTAACCCAATTGTGAGACCTGGAAGGCTCAAAGTAGCGATGTAATGAGGACCAACATTTCCGTAGGAAGGAAAAACAAAAGGTTCCCCCAGAGTAGGGGTTGCTCCATTGGTAGTTTTGGGAACTGATGCCATTAAAAAAAGATCCAACCTAGAGTATGCTAGGGAAAATCAACAACACACGCTAAAAATTTGAGAAGCAAACAATCAAACAAAACTTCCCACAATGAAACCACTAGTTGGTGATGAAATTCAATGTCATGAGATCAATATAGGAAGGGGTTGGGATAGAGTAGGTGGAATAGTTATGATGGAGACCTTCTTAATGGACTTATGCCTTGGTGCAAGATTCCATACAGTTACCCTCCAAGGAGCCCAAGTGAGTTTGACCACCGTCTTTTCTAGGTATAGTGAAGACTTCCCTTCACAATCACCTTGTGTAAAAACCCTAAATATTATGGCTACTAAGGACACCAACTCACAGTCAGCCCTTGGGTGAGTACAGTCGACAGTCTAGTCCGAACGTATGGGTAGGATAACAAGTCCGAAATCCTTCAAGAGAAATGAGGACAAGTGGACCAGTAGAACTCCAGAGGATCGCGAACGGATTCAGAATTCATGAAGCATCGATACCAAATGAATACAGTTGAACCTCAAGAAGAACCCCCAATATATGACCTAACTACTATAACAGTCAAACTAGGGAGGGATAATCTCAGTAGCTCTCCCAAACGTGACCTTGTGCGTAATCCCTGTGTGAGAGGGGGATACAAGAAAGCTTATACAAAAACTGGATTTTTCTCTCCCTATCGAAAGATGATAAGTTTGTTTGATATATTTGGAGATTTATCTTTCACACCTATTCCAAAGCCCTACACCTTAAGCTAATGTAGGTTTGCTACCAGAAAATGTAAAAATATCTGATAAATTTTAGTTTAGCATTGATTTTAGTGGTTGTTGTTTACTCAAGAGGAAAATGGCATGGACTAAATGATGTTTTGACCGACTCTAAACAATGTAAAGAAATGAGAATGAAAATATTTCACTTCGATGAAAGCTATATTACGAGAAGGAGAAAACATTTATCATTCCCAGATGCACAATGTCCCAAAATGCCAAAAACCATGCAAATTCGCTAGTTCAAATACAAGCTAGTTTCACTACCCAAAATCAAGAATGAAATTATGGTCTTTGTTTGATTATAATTTATAAATAAATAAGATTAGGATCCTTCAATGCTCCACAACTTTTAATCAGAAGAAAGAGTCAAATGCAAATGCAAAAGACACGAAGTGACAAAGGTTTCAAACAAAGCATCCACTCAAAGAAATGAGAACTGAAAGAAAACAAGTAGAAAATTTTCCTAAAATGAACTCAATCAAGGATTCAAAAACTTACAAACATTCATTGAGTACAAGAAGATGCAGAGAAGAATCCAAGAAAAGACAGGGAGAAAGAGAAATCACTTAAATTGTCTCGACAAAACAAGCAGCTAGAAAGGGAAATTTCACATTTCTGAAAATGTTTCAAGATCCAATCAAGACAATAAGGGGTGATAAGAACCAAATATAAACCTAAATAACTTCACAAACCAATCACAAAGTTTGGGTAAATACTTCCACAAAATAGGATGAGAAACTCTGAGCAGAAAAGGGAAACAAATCCTCCGAAAAGGAGACTAGCACTCCCTGTCTCAAGGGTACAGAGCGTTGTAGAAGTCCCTAAAGCACTGTAGGGGAGTGATGATGATATTTTAGTGCTATGATATGGCCTAGGGAGGGGGCGTTGATATTCCGAGAACCTCAAAAAAGGAGCCAAAAAATGCAAAAAAAACTCGCCCATAATGCATAAAAATTGGTGAAATTGCTAGTGAAGATGGGAGAAAGGTAATGGATCATGAACAAATAGTAAAACTGATCTAAAATGTATGAAAATGGAAGGTAAAATCCAAGTAAATAAAAATATATTTCTATCCCCAGTGGATTCACCAATTTATTTTGTAGGAAAATTCCCCTCTGGACAGGTGAATTCCCTCTTGGATCCTAGACCTCTAAGACCAAGACAGAAAGGTGATAACTTTGATCACTGACATCCATTTAAACCTAGCTAAGATAATCTATAGAGAAGAGGAATAATATCTACCTTTATATGATGTTTTTCCTCATCCAATCCAAGTTGAGCTCTGAACCCCAAGCTCTTTAACAAGTCCTGCAATCCAATCAAAGACAAAGCATGCTTCCTATTCTACTATGATTAGTTTGAAACTAGATCTATCCATTAAAGACAAGTTCATGTAGGTATACACAATACTGAAGGAAACAGGCCAAGCACATGTATTAATGAGAACTCAAAAGAGATACTTACAAACCATTGATGAAGTTATAACAACCTCTCCAATTCCTCCTCGTCCAACCCTTGCACAAAGCTCTCAAGACCATAACTTTGATACCTCCAATTTACTTCCTTCCTTATGAGATCATAAGTTTGGTATCTATAAACTTATCCATTCCTTCCTCCTCCATAGAAATCCCTCATTATATAGTATTTGGAGGCTTAACCACCATGAAGAGGATCTCCCATCAGATCCACTAAAAAAGGGATCTCTAAGATAATTAGGGAGAAAATATTTCTTAAGGATTTTAGGGAGGAAATATCTCTCAAGGATTTTAAGGAGGAAATATTTCAACCATCCATGATATCCTCCAACTTCTGAAAAAAATAGGAAACCAAAAGTGAGTTGGATACTCACACTTAATTACTTCTTTTTCATGAATATTAATAATAATTCATGTGCACTTGATTCTCACACTTACATAATCTCTTTTTTCATGAATATTAATAATAGTTCATGTGCACCTCGTTATTTTTCCTTCATGTAATATATCCCTCCTCCACACTAACTAGGGATTGTGACATAGGTTATTCCATGGTGTTGAGGTGTATGAGACACTTATATGACACTTTATGACACTTAGGGAGAGGTACCTAGGTGTGAAAATTTCATGTATAACACCTTGTGATCCAGAAGGAAACATTGTGCACAGGTTGCACAACACAGTCTCACCCAAGATAGATTTTATGGGGGACTGCAATACTGAGGTGTTTAGGAATGAGTGGGCGTCCATGATTTTTTTCTTTCCTCCTTATGAATTACATTTGTTAACCACTCAATTGCTTCTATGATTCATTCATATTTTAACCTATACATGCATGATGTTATATCTACTTTAACCATTCATTCTTAATCTAATGATCAACAAAAATTTGAGAATTCATTAACCATCACACATAACACAAGATTTACCGTGGTTCACCCTCTCTCGGGGATATGTCCACAAAGATCTAACTCTCTTATCTTTTATTTATTCTTCTTCAAAGTCAGGTGTTTCTCCCATTACATCTTCAGTAATAAAATCAAAATGAGGCTAAGAACCCTCTGTGAGGCGGACTAGATCACACCAGGCTCCTCAGCATGTGACCTAACCCTCAAAGACTACCTTACTCGATTCTTCTACATGAATTATTACAATCAACAACCCACAAAATATTAATAATCAACTCTCTCTATTATGATATATTCTCCCTTATCCTTTCAACTGAGACCTATATCTCTCTCTTCTGTCCTGATATGTATCTCTATATATCTATATTTGTATCTATCTCTCTCCTAGACATCCTAGGTCCTTATTTATAATACTTTATGGATTATAGTCCTTACAATATTACCAAAAAACCTAACCTTATCATGGTTAGGATTATCTTCTTGTGTGCCACATTGATTTTCCTTTTGCATGATGCTTTCTTTCCACCTGTTGCGCACGCTCCATAATTGGGTGATATTTCTCCAAAAATAGGTCTTTCTCAAAACATATCTTTCTCCAAAAATAGGCTTACGCCAAAAAGAGACTTCCTTCTCAAAATAGGCCTACACCCAACAAGCCGCCAACACTGACATGTGGCTCATCCCAAACCACTCAGGTGGTGCACGCTCCCTTTACAGCCTTTGCCAAGATGTGAAAATTTCCTTCTAATTCTTCCCATTTCGATCTCGCTTGTGCAACTTTATCTACAAGCTCCTCTACCCTTTGTGTTGTGATGTGTTCCTTCATATATTTTGTGCTATCATCATGATCCTAAGTGATCCTTGTCTTCTACTCCTCAAGTTCAAAAATTATTTGCAATACTTTCTCCTGGAGGGGTTCTAACTGGGTTTGCCTTGCCTACTTGTTATTTCGCGCAGTCTTCAATTATTTCTGCATGGTCTTCATCTCTTGCGTGCCTTTTAATCGTTCTGTAATGCTTATGGCCTTTTGTCATTGCTTCAACTTCTACATTGAAGTGATGATTTTCTCTTATTGTTGGTCTAGTTGTTGGACCTTTTCATCTTCCTCCAACATCATCTGCAGTTGTGCGGTCCTGTCAAAAAGTTATGTGACCTTTTTGGCTTTCCTTTCCATCATTTATATTTCCATGGCTTCATGTTGTTCCCTTTCAACTATAACTTTGGGAGGAGTGGTTGGTGTTAATATTTCCTTGAGTTCCTTGATCTACTTCTTATAATCTTTGAGTGTCTACACGATGATTTTAATTTGTTCTTCATCATTTCTCACAACTACCTACACGTTGCCTGGAATAGTTTTGAAGACTTCCTTAAGATTCTGATCCAATTTATCCACACATTGCTTCTCCTCCTGTGTCTCCAGCTGGACCTGCTCTACCACAATTTATGGTGCATCCTTTCCATCCATGGTGATTTGCAATTGTGTTATATCTTCTTTGGATCGTGATTACACTTCTTATGTGACACTGACTTGTACCTTGTACAACTCCTTTGTTGGTATTTTAGCCAATACCAACTCTACCTGCACCGAGTCTTTAAGTGGCATTTGTGCTATGGCCTCCTAGAATTGTATCAAATTTGTTGTTATCTGGAAGCTAGGACTTGCTTGCGTTATGATTTTTATTGTGTCTTCCTCATTCTGTGCAGTTTTGTCCCCTACATTGGTCGCTTGGGGGATCGGTTCTACTCCCCTCTCTAGTAGTTGTGGTGCTTGTATATGTTCTAAGACCTGCTTAATGTCAGCCAAGTCCTTCCTTGTCCTTTCTGTTTGGTTCTCGGCCTCCTCATACTCTTCCGTTGTGCAGTCCTGCACCCTCTCTGTGACTAAATCAACATCATCCTTGATGATTGTGTATTCCAGGATGTATTTCTACGCCTTGGCCTTCTTGCGCAGCCCACCTGTATGTATGATCGGTCATTTGGGTGGCTCTGTCTCTTGAGGAGTAGTTGTCGTCGAGGTTCCCTGTGTTGTTATTTCCCTCGTTCCTTGTTCCTCATGTACAAAACATTGTCCTTTTTTCCTATCTTCCCGTCCTTCTTCGGGTTAGTTCCCTTCTTATGTTGCACTGTATCTAGACCATGATTCATCTACTGTGTTGGTTTCTTGGTCGCGGTGCTTCCCCCTGAAAATTTCTTGGATGACCCTACTTCCACTTCTTTCTATTTGGGCATGTCCTTGGTGATGAATGGGATATTCCAGTCATCCATACAGTATTTTATTTCCCATTCAAATTCCTTTGTGTTGATGAAGAATTGAATTTGTATCCATTCATTGTCTGTATCCATGTGCATCTGGATCTACATGTTATGTCACGTATCCTTAAAATTGGCTATCCCCTGGTATTGCGCGACCACCTCGAGAGATATTCTTAAGGTATTGGCTATATTATCTTTCATATCTCTAAGATACCGAGCAAAAATGTTGGCATTACCACTTCTCTACTTGGAATCATAAGTTCTTCCCAATGATGTGTACCGTGTTGCACGACATCATCCTAATCTATCAGATAAATATGAGTAGGTAGGCTCTTTCCATCCAATTATCGTTATTATTATAATAAGCCAAGAGTAGTGGAACTTAGTTCCCAAGTCTTGGGCATCCTCGCAGTCATATAGAAATAGATTCAATAAGCATGGGGCTCAACTAAGCATGGTGTCATTTGCGGACTATTCTATCGCTACGACAACTCCTGCGGGGACCTCCTCCTTGCAACAATTTTGAAGGATTTTTCATACCATCAATTTTGTTTCCATCCTAGTGGCTGCGTGACTGATCCATTTTATGATAATGTCACATGATCCCCTTTCTGTCCCATATGTTTTCTTCATTTCTTCCACAAGTGCCTTTTCCTTGGTTTTATCATCCATGTACCGCATGGGCTTCTCGCCATTTGATGGTAGTCCTGCGATGAAGGAAATTAGTTCGACATCGATGGAGACTATCACATCCATCCATAAAGTTCCCCCATGGAGGACCACCAATAAATTCTTGACACAATTGTTCATGTCATCCCCCATTATGAAGTGAGGAAGCTCAAACAAATTATGAATGTTTGTATTTACTAAGCTTTCCACCCACTACATTGGTTGCAACGCTGGATCTCCTAATGACCCTGTGTCTAGGCTCTCCATATACAACTGTTGTGAAAATTCTGGGAACTTTCTGGTTTCAGACACCTCGTGGTATGCATACCGTAAACTTTTGATGCAACCTAGTAAACTTGGTGTGGCCTGCACCCCATCTAGAATGCACGAAAAAATAATCGAGGCGTCGGGTTACTTACGCATTGAATGCACAATGTGTTGTTTCCCCTTTCTCTATGATGGTATACTAGATGTCCTAGCCTCTGGTTCTCTTTATTCCCAGTCTGAATCTAGTTTCCCTGTGATATCTTTGAGCTGCACTTTCTCTTGATACGTGAACCCCACCATAGGTTGTGACCTTGGCCCATCAGATTTTGTCCTTTCACTATCAACACCATTTGTTTTGTGGGATGCTTTGACCCTGGAAGGATGTTGTGGGTTTCTTGTTGCTAATGGGTCATGGCCCCGTGCACTGTCGTGTGAGTTGATGTCCATCCTGACCATCGATGGGGCCTACCTCTCTTCCTCTACTAGTGTGGTGCTCACTAGTTCAGTCTGTAATGAAGGAATTTCGTAGACATCAACAATTCCCTCTATCTATGTAAACACTTGTTTTGCCTCTACGGTTTCCTATAGAGACCTGTGGTTACTGCGTGTTTTTCTTGTTGTTTGGCCAGGTGCACCATCTTTTGGAGGTTCCATCATGGGTAATTCTTCCTTCTCCAGTTGAACCGTGGCTACTAAGATCTATGAACTTACCTATTCACCACCTATCTTCATTCTCCTTCGCTCTGTGGGTATGTAAATTCACAATAAGTATCATTTGGCTCGCGTTTTAGTTATATACAAGGTGTCATGAATTCCCTAAATTTTCTCAGAGATGCTTCTTGGATGGTCATAAATGCATTAAATATTTTCAAGCATGCTTCATTATGTTTCATAAATGCTCAATTCGTTCCCTTTTACCTCGATGACCGGTATTTTATTTTTCGATCATTGGTTCGTTTTCTAGTGCATTGTAACTTTTCGCTACGTCGTACATTTATGTTGTGACTTTTCCCTTGGTGCATTATGTTTGCTTCCTGTCAGCCATATGTTGTGTGTAGTAACTTTTTTTTTTGTCGCCCTAATTCCACTGTCTATTGTGCATGATATTTACCATTATTTTGTATCTTCCTTTTTCTTCTTTTCTTCTTTTTATTTATTTTTATCTATTTTCTTTCCTAATATATACTATAGTACACTATATACATGACCTTCTTACTGCGTTGTAACATTTAAGAGTTAGTAGGTCGATTTTCCATGTACAGTTTCATTCGACTATCATTGATCATTCCTTTGAATGTTGTTCCTCCCAAGTCTTTTAGATACACAGATCCCCCATCTATGACAATATTTACTTCATATGGCCCTAGCCAATGCATTCTAAACTTACCAGGGTGTTGCAAAAATTTGTTGTCATAGAGAAGAACTAGGTATCCCTCAAATTGTTTCTTTTTAATATGTTTGTCATGTCATGCTTTGTCCCTTTCTTTCTGTACTTCTTGGTGAAATCCTGTCAAAATCCTATCCTCTTCCATTTCCATTATTTGACTTAACCTCTCATGTACTGTGACACTTTCTGTCCTACTGGTAATTGCTACTACGCACAGATTGGGTACCAGAAATTCTAATGGAACCAATGCTTCCTATCCATACACCAATTTGAACGGTGTATGTCCTGTCAAATTCTTGCATGTGGTCCTATATTCCCATAATATTGCTAGTATTTTCAAGTCCTAATCATCCATGTTAACATTGCAAATCTTAGTCAAACCCTTTTCCAAAAATTTATTGAAATATTGTACTGTTCCATTTACCTAAGGATGATATGGTGTACTCTTCTGGTGATAGACTTCAAATGCCTCATTCGTAGCCCTGATGGTATTATTAATAAAATGAGTGCCTTGGTCACTCATTGAAATCCTGGGACATACAAATATGGTGATCACTTTCTCAAATAAGAAGTGTGTTGTTGTCTCTGCACTACAATCTTTGACTAGTGCTACTTCTTCCCATCTCGTTATATCTTACTCTTGACCTTTTTGTTGGTGGATTAATAGGTCCAACAAAGTCTATTTCCCATTTTTCAAATACTTGCAGAGTTACTTGTGGACTTAGGGGCATCTCATCCCTTCTGTTGGGTTTGCCAATGCTCTAATAGACATCACAATTCTAGAAATATTCCTTGGCATCTTTATGGATTGTTGAGCACCATAATCCTGCACGCAATACCTTCTGCATGGTATCTTTTCCTGCATAGTGTCCTCCATCTATACCTTCATGAGATTCTACTAAAACCCTGGGTCGTTCATGTTCCAATACACACCTTCTCAAAATACTATTTGTGCCCATCTTGTATAGATGTCCTACAATGAGTTGATAGTGTGTAGCTCTAACTACCATATTTTTCTTTTGCATAGTGCTAAATTCTTATGGCACAACTCCTATACTTAAGTATTCAATAATATTAAGAAAGTATCCATCAGCTACCTATACTGAAAATAACTATGCATCAGGGAAGTTGTCTTCCAATTTAGTATGTTCTTCTCCATTGGTTACCCTTGATAGGTGATCAGGTCCTGCATTCAGCTTCCCTAGTTTGACTATCACTTCAAAACATAATTCTTGGAATAATAATACCAATATACAGATCCTCCTCCCCAATACTAGCTTGTTGACTAGATATTTGAGAGTAGAATGGTTTGTGAACATTTTAAAGTGTTTACCCAGTAAATAGTGCCTGAATTTATGAAGTGCATATGTGATGGCTAGGCCTTTTCTTTCTATGATGTTGTAATTTTGCTCAGATTATCTAATCCAGGACCATCGTAAGCAGTCAAGCGAGCATGAAGGGGAAGATAGCTGGAAGGCCACTAGCGCACGTTTTGAAATATCTTTGAAACATTAATGTAATGGTTAAAGGGAAGCGTACTTACATATTGTAAACAGATCTTGAGTGATTTCTCTCATCTGTAAAACATTAAGGTATTTATGTGTAGTAAATGAAAGTAGGTGGGTTTCAATGAAGATTAGACAGTTTAGGAGCATAGGAGGGAAAACCGGCTATAGACACCCTCACCTTTGTATCATTTGTAACATTAGAGAGCACTGTATCATAGAGCATAGAGTAGAAAGAAAGAGTTGTAGCAGAGAGTTGTAGAGAAGAACCCATGTACAAAAGTTCTGAATTAATATATGAAGCTTTGATTTAGATTCATGGTGTTATGATGTTCTCTATGTATACATGCTAAATGGTATTCTTATGGTTGTTTATTCTCTCTATTATGCATTTTCTTTAATAGTGTGTGAATGTATGATTTCATGCTGAATGTTGAAGTCTAAGAGAGGGAGTGAATGAGTTTCAATTATTTCTCATCCTAAGTAAGAGTTCCTGCAAGGAGTGTAGTGAAACGTCTGCAAGGAGTGCATTGACGAAGGTCCAGATTTTATCTCTAAAAGCTCAGGAGAGATACCGTTGTTCTCATTCCCGTAGAAGTGCAGGTGAAGCAAAAAAGCCATGCAAGGTGTGTGCAAGTTGGTTGAAAGCTCAGAAATTATCAACTAAGGGATGAATTGAAGGGCCATTGTTGCAGGAGGGTGCACAGAGTCGAGAATTCAAATAACTTAAAAGTATTTGAGGGAATTTCCGCAAGGAGTGCGTGCAGGAGTCTTTTCAATGACTCAAAACTGCGAAGAAAGCTCAGAAGTGGTAGCATCATTGAAGTGTTCAAAGGAGGACAAGGTCGAACTAATTTGAGGGAGGCAAGGGTCAAAGACATCCGACAGAAGTTAAGTTATAGTGGAGGAACCTTGATTTATTTCATAGGGATTACCAAGGAGCAACGAGAGGTTAGAATTCTTTGTGCGGAATTCATGAAATCATGAGGATCGTAGGATCCATGGAAGTTACAGGGTGGTTAGAGGTAGGAAATATTTCCACTCTAGGATCCAGAATTAATGTGGACCATTGATTGTGCTTTTCACAAGCCGTCAGATCATTTTGGCATTTTGAGGATCCTAACAATGAGGAGTTGAGCATAGTGATTTGAAACTCCTGAAGTCGTGAGTTGCGACAGGAATTGGATTAGAGTTTCAGGATTTCAGCACTTCGGGTGTCTGGAAACAAAGAAGGCATTGCTTTGGGAGAGAAAGTCTTGAAAGACAGGAAGAGTGACATATGGCATACTTGTCGCCAGGTGGAGTCAAACCTTTTTGACCATTTAGGGGTTCGAAGGTCGAAGGAATGGGAGCCTTGCATCTAGATTCGCGAAATCACGAAGTCCAAAATCCCAATGAAGTGAGGAGCCCGTTGGGAAGTCAACCTTTGCTGAGTGCATCGAAGTTCGACAGTTCAGGTTTCAGAGGTTGTAGAGATAGAAACCCTTGATAACAAGGATAGTGAAGTCGCAAAACCCAAAGTCCCGAATTTGCGAAGGGCATGATCCTATTTTGGGTCAGGAGATCTAGGGTGATGCTTCGTGTTTGATCGTGTGAGCACACTCATAAGGACCTGTGGTTACACAATTGAGTGTGTAAGGTATTTCCTGAGGGAAACCAAAGAATCAATAAGACTCAAAGGGAAGATTTAGAGAGATCCTGCATGGACCTCGACCCGAGGGTTTGGGGGTCTGCATCAACGTGGTATCAAAGCGCAGAAAGAGTCTTTGCTTTCTGTAGTAGAGAAAGGAAGAGTATTTGATGCAGGAGCATCTCAAGCGAGCCAACGCGGAGATAAAAGGAAGCTGGAAAAGCACCCAGTGCAAATTTTGAAAATGTTATGTAATGAAAATGAGATCATTAAATGGAGGGGACACTTGTATAATATAAACGGACCTTGAGCGATCTTCTCTCATCTTTAGTAGGTAGAAGGAATTATAATAGTTAATGTAGGTAGATAGAAATTAATGCGTAGATTAAATAGTTTAGAATGAAAGAGGGAAACGGGATATAGATACCCTCATTGTGTATTGTAAGAACTATTATGTCAATTGAGAGCATAGAAGAGAAGAAGCAGAGAGTTGTATAGATGAAGTCCATGTACAAAAGTTCTGGATTAATACAAAAAGGATTTGATTCAGATTCATGGTGTCCAAATATTCTCTATGTATGCATTATTGAATGTTATGCTCATGAATACTTTACTCTTTCTATCATGCAATTTCTTTTATGCTATGTATGAATGATTTCTTGTTGAATGTTTGAAATCTGAGAGGAAGAGTAACAAATGAGTTTCAATTGTTTCTCTGTCTGAGTGAGTAAACTTCCTGCAAGGAATGCAGTGGAGTTTGTCTGCAAGGAGTATGTTGACAGAAGTCAGAGTTCATCTCTGAAAGCTCAGGAGAGATAACAATTGTTATCATTTTCTCAGAAGTGAAGCTAGGCATAGGAGCCATGCAAGGAGTGCATAGGCCAAGTAAAGTCTCAGAGTTTGCGAACCTGAGAAATTGTTGAGAGACTGTTGTTGCAGGGAGTGAAAAGAGTCAAAGGAATTCAATCCTTTGAAGTAATTGAAGGATTTTCCACAAGGAGTGCGTGCAGGAGTCTTCTTTAACACTCGGAGTTAGAGAAAGCTCAGGAAGGATAAAGCCTTCGAAATTGTTGAAGATAAGCACATGAAGTTTGTGCATTGGAGCATTGAGAAGGCGTCTCAAGTTTGTGTCACAGGCGGTTAAGTACCGTGAAAAACACTTTGGTAAAAGGTTGCAGAAGTCCTTGAGAAGGAAGAGAATTGGACGATCGGAATTCTCCATGGAGAATTCGTGAAGTCCCATGAACTGTCAGATCTCGCGGAGTAGCAGGGGAGTCACGACGAGTATTTTCAAAGGGTTCAAGCTCAGGAGAGATAGAGTCATAGATTCAAGCCAACAAGGGTCGTTGTATTTGCCCGAGGATTTCCATTTCAGGGTTTCGTGAATTGAAGTCCTGAAATCTTTGCATTAAGACTCGCAAAGTCGCAAAGTGCAAAATCCCAAAAAGACGGGAAGTCTAGTTGTGGGACCATCACCGAGAATCGTGTCGAGGGTTGACATTTCGAGATTTCAGGAAATAGAGAATCGGGATTTCGGGGTTCGTGGAGCAGAGTTGCATGACATCACAACTCATGAACTCGTGATAAGGAGAAATCCAAAATTGGCAAGGGAAAGGTCAAGTGTTGACTGTTTTCGGGTTTCGAGGATTTGAGAGACAGGGCTCTTGACCACCGGATTCGCGAAATCGTGAAATCTGATCTCCCGAATTATAAAGGGGGGGAATTCCTCAAGGTTATTTGTGGGTGCAAATTTCCCGAAAGGGAAATAGAAGAGCCAAGTGTTGAGAGCTCTTCAGGCTAGTGGAAGAGGAAAGATCCTGTGTGCATGGACTTCCAACCTGTAGGTTGGGAGGGTTGTGTCATCTTGGTATCAAAGCTCAGAAAGGTTTCTTTGATTTCTGTAGTAGGGACAAGGAGAATTCACCATGCCGCCAAGAAGAAAGGATAGACAAACACCCAATCCGGAAGAGGAAAGGGAGATGTCCAGAGGAAGGGGTAGGCAGATGCAGAATCCAAAGGTGGAAAGAGATCTGCATGACATACATGCCAGACTCATGGACATGGAAATAAGACAAAGGCACACAATTGATGTTGGAGATGTTAGTGAGTCTGAAAATGAAGATGAAGTTGGACGTGGGGAAGAAGAAGTCACAACAAAAGATGCAGCAAATGAATTCTTGCTTAGAGTTGTTGCAAGAATGAGTGCAAGAGCCAAGATGGACATTCCAGTTTATGAGGGAAATCTGGATGTAGAGGAGCTTCTAGATTGGATTAGAGCTCTGGACACATACTTTGACTATGAAGATGTCGAAGAGGACAAGAAGGTCAAACATGCTGTCATGAGATTAAAGGGACATGCAACATTGTGGTGGGATGAACTACAAGCTGGTAGACACTGCCAAGGTAAGTAGAAGATCAAGAGTTGGGATAGGATGATCACAGAGATGAAGGTGAAATTCATCCCCAAAGATTATCAAATTACTCTATTTTGAAGGATACAGAAATTGAGGCAGAAGCTGATGATAGTGAAGGAGTACACTGAAGAGTTCTACAGACTGAACCTCAGGGCAGGTCATCATGAAAGTAATGATGAAAAAGTTGCCAGGTATATGAATGGATTGAGATAAAAAATTTAGGATGAGATGAGCATGATGACCATCCGAACGGTGGAATATGCTTATCAAATGGCTCTAAAAGCAGAAGAGAAGCTGAGTTGAAAGCAAGGTCAAAGAGGCCGAGGAAGAAGTCAATCCAGGGGAAAATCAGTTGTCCAAGATAGAAATCAGAAGCCTAAAAAAGAATGGAATAAACCTCAACCTCATATTGAAAGAGGTGGAATCTCACAGTGAGGGAAATATGCTGAACAATGAGGGAAATATACTGACCCGAGAGGAGATTATACTGATAGTAATATTTTTCCTCGTACTAGAGGTAGAGGAAGAGGAAGAGGTGGAGTGATAAAATGCTTCACGTGTCGAAAGGTCAGACACAAGTCTTATGAATGTCCAGATAGAAAGAAGGAAGGTGGTGAGGCTCACATTGCCGAAGCATAGAGGTGGAATATTGAGGCAGAGGATGTTGAAGGTGAAAGATCACTAATGATGTGAAAATCTCTTTTGACACCAGAAAAGGAGGTGGAGATTTCAATCCAAAGAAACAGACTTTTTCAGACTGCTTGCAAGACCAAGGATAGGGTATGAAAATTCATTGTGGATAGTGGTAGCATGGATAATGGTAGCATGGAACATCCAAGTCCATATAGAGTTTCATGGCTACAAAAAGGACATCAGGTAACTATTACTAAACAATGTTTAGTTGAATTTAAGATAGGAGGATATAATGACAAGATCTGGTATGATGTTATTCCTATGGATGTTTGTCATTTATTGTTGGGTAGGCCGTGGAAATATGACAGAAATGTGATTCATGATGGGAGAATGAACACATACACCCTAGAGAAGAATGGGAGAACTCACATGTTGCTTCCAATCAAAGATAAGGATGTGAAACCTGAAGTAAGTAACACTGTACTTCTCATGAGTGGGAAGGAACTTCTTACAGAGGTTAAGAATAAGGAGGAACTGAAATTCATTGTGGTCAGGAAGCCAAAGATTGTTTTAACTAGCACAAGGGTAGATGATTTACCAGAAGAGGTTCAAGAACTACTGTAAGAGTTCGCTGACATAGTAGTGGATGAACTACCTCGTTCTTTGCCACCAATTAGAAGTATAAGTCATCACATTGAACTCATACCTGGAGCTAGTTTTCCAAACAAAGCAGTGTACGGATTAATGCCGCAGGAGAATGAAGAGGTCAAAAGACAAGTCCAGGATTTGTTGGAAAAAGGTTTGGTCAGAGAAAGCTTGAGTCCGTGTGTTGTTCCGACAGTACTCATTCAAAAGAAAGATGAAGGTTGGAGGATGTGTACTGACTCGAGGGTGATTAAAAAGATAACCATCAGGTATAGATTTCCATTTCCAAGGATGGATGATTTGATGGATTGCTTGAGTGGAGCAATTTTTTTTTCGAAGATTGATTTGAAAAGCGGTTATCACTAGACTCGCATGAGAGAAGGTGATGAATGAATGACAACATTCAAAACCAATGAAGGGTTATACGAATGGCTTGTTATTCCCTTTGGTTTAACAAATTCCCCGAGTACTTTCATGAGATTTATGAATGAATTCCTGAAGGATTTCATTGGAAAATTTGTCATTGTGTACCTTGATGACATATTGATTTTCAGTAAAACAGAGGTAGAGCATTTGAAACATTTGGCCATAGTGATGCAAAGGTTACAGCAGGAGAAGCTACTCATAAACATGAAAAAATCCTCATTCATGAAGACGAAGCTCATTTATTTGGGATTTGTTATTTCTGTAGATAAATTGAGGATGGATCCAGATAAGGTGAAGGTAATCAAGAATTGGCCATCACCGAAGAATATCTTTGAGGAGATAAGTTTTCACAGATTAGCTAGTTTCTACCAAAAATTCATTAGGAATTTCAGTGGAATTAGTGCATCGATGATGGACACAGTGAAGAAGATACACAAATCTTTTCACTGGACAGAAGAGGCTGAGAAGAGTTTTAATTTGTTGAAGAGGAAAATCATGGAACAACCAATCTTGGTGTTGCTTGATTTCCAAAAGACATTTCAAGTGAAATGTGATGCAAGTGGATTTGCAATAGGGGAAGTCTTGAGCCAAGAAGACAGGCCGATAGCATACTTCAGCGAGAAGCTAAATGAAGCCAAGATAAAATACTCCACGTATGACAAGGATTTCTATGCTATTATAGGGGCATTGAAGAAATGGAGACATTACTTAATTCCTAAAGCGTTTGTCTTATACACTGACAATCATGCATTGCAACTTGTGACTCAACAGGAGAAGTTGAATCAAAGACATGTAAAATGGGTTGAATATATGCAAAATTTCACTTTTGTGATTAAACACATTTCTGGTACTGCTAACAAAGTTGTTGATGCTTTAAATAGGAAGTGTTTGCTCTTGCAGGAGTTCAAAGTCAAAACGTTGGGTTTTGATGATCTAAAGGAGATGTATCAAGCTGATCTAGATTTTAAAGAGGCATACGAAGTAGCTAAGAATCCAATTCTTAGAGATAGAAGCCAATGGGTAGAATACATGATCCAAGAAGGATTATTGTTTAAAGGTAATCAACTTTGTATTCCAAAATGCTCCATGAGGGAGAATTTGCTGAAGGAGAAACACATTGGAGGAATGGCTAGACACTTCAGTCATGACAAGACATTTGCAAAGTTGAATGAGTCATATTTTTGGCCAGGAATGAGAGCATACGTCAAAATATTTGTGGACAGATGTAGAATTTGTCAACATTCAAAAGGAAAGAGGCAGAATGCATGTTTTTATAAACCATTGCCCATACCTGAGAAGTCATGGGATGCAGTTAGTATGGACTTCATATTGGGGTTTCCAAGAACACAAAGATGGTTTGACTCAATCTTTGTGGTGGTGGATAGATTTTCCAAGATGGCACATTTCATTCCATGTCAGAAAACTAGTGACGTAACTCACATTGCGAATTTGTTTTTCAAAGAAGTCATTTGACTTCATGGCTTGCCAAGAAGCATAATTTTGGATCGAGACACTAAGTTAGTAGGACACTTTTGGAGAACCTTATGGAAGAAGCTAGGAACAAACTTGTCGTTCATTTCATCTTATCATCCTTAGACGGATGGACAAACAAAAGCGGTGAACAAGAGTCTGGGAGACTTGTTGAGGAGCTTGGTGACAGAACACCACAGCCAGTGGGATAACATATTACCACAGACATAGTTTTCTTATAACAACTCAGTTAACAGAAGCATTTATAGAGTCCATTTCATATTTTCTATGGCATGCATCCAAGAGGAATTTCTGAGCTGAGGGATTCAGAATAGACTGCGACTAGGAGCGCTAGTGCGGAAGATTTCATAGAGGCGATGAAGGAACTTCACAACCAGGTGAAGGAATGATTGCAAAGTTCGAGCCAGGAATATAAGTGGAGAGCAGATCAGCACAGAAGACAGCTACAATTTGAAGTTGGTGATTTTATCTTTTCACATTTGAGAAAAGAAAGGTTCCTGAGAGGAACATATAATAAACTAAAAATGAAGAAAATCGAACCATGCAAGGTCTTGAAGAAATTTGGGGTGAATGCTTACGAGATTGAATTACCCGATGGCATCGAAATTTCTCCGACATTCAATATCTCATATTTGTACCCATATAAAGCTGAGGAAGTAGGGACAGGAAATGAACAGCCATAGATTCAGTGGCAAAAACAAATGCTAGTTGCAGAAAAGCCACAGATGTAGTGCATACTGTACAAAAGGGTTAGCAAGAAGACCAGGAAAAAGAAATACTTTGAGTATTTGGGCAAATGGAAAGGCCATCCAGTTGAATATGCCAGCTAGGAGAATGAAGCAGAGATCCAGAGGCATGGACGGACCGTGCGTGAGCTCATGGACAGGATCCCATGAAAATTTTCAAGCGAGGGAGTATGATGCAGGAGCATCTTAAGCGAGCCAGCGCAGAGATAAAAGACAGCTGGAAAAGCACCCAGCACAAATTTTGAAAATGTTATGTAATGACAATGAGATCATTAAATGGAGGGGACACTTGTATAATATAAATGGACCTTGAGTGATCTACTCTCGTCCTTAGTAGGCAGAAGGCATTTATAATAGTTAATGCAAGTAGATAGAAATTAATGCGTAGATTAGACAGTTTAGAATGAAAGAGGGAAACAGGATATAGACACCCTCATTGTGTATTGTAAGAATTATAATGTCAATTGAGAGCATATAAGAGAAGAAGAAGAGAGCTGCATAGATGAAGTCCATGTACAGATGTTCTGGATTAATACAAAAAGGCTTTGATTCATATTCATGGTGTCCAAATATTCTCTGTGTATGCATTATTGAATGTTATTCTCATGAATACTTTACTCTTTCTGTCATGCAATTGATTTTATGCTATGTATGAATTATTTCTTGTTGAATGTTTGAAATCTGAGAGGAAGAGAGTAACAAATGAGTTTCAATTGTTTCTCTGTCTAAGTGAGTAAAATTCCTGCAAGGAGTGTAGTGGAGTTTTTCTGCAAGGAGTGCGTTGAAAAAAGTCAGAGCTCATCTCTGAAATCTCAGGAGAGATAACAATTGTTCTCATTTTCTCAGAAGTGTAGCTAGGCACAGGAGCCGTGCAAGGAGTGCGCAGGCCGAGTAAAGTCTCATAGTTTGCGAACCTGAGAAATTGTTGAGAGACTGTTGCTGCAGGGAGTGCGCAAAGTCGAAGGACTTCAATCCTTTGAAGTAATTGAAGGATTTTCCACAATGAGTGTGTGCATGAGTCTTCTTTAAGACTCAGAGTTAAAGAAAGCTCAGGAAGGATACAACCTTTGAAATTGTTGAAGAGAAGCACAGGAAGTTTGTGCATTGGATCATTGAGAAGGAATCACAAGTTTGTGTCGTAGGCAGTTAAGTACCATGAAAAACACTTTGGTAAAAGGTTGCAGAAGTCCTTGAGAAGGAAGGGAATCGGATGGTCGGAATTCTCCATGGAGAATTCGTGAAGTCCCGTGAACCGTCAGATCTCACGAAGTAGCAGGGGAGTCACAACGAGTATTTTCAAAGGGTTCAAGCTCAAGAGAGATAGAGCTATAGATTCAAGCCAACAAGGGCCGTTGGATTTGCTCGAGGATTTCCATTTTTGGGTTTCATGAATTGAAGTCTCGAAATCTTTCCATTAAGACTCGCGAAGTCATGAAGTGAAAAATCCTGAAAAGGCAGAAAGTCTAGTTGTGGGACCAACGCCGGGAATCATGTCGAGGGTTGACATTTTTGGATTTCGGGAAATAGAGAATTGGGATTTTGGGGTTCGTGGAGAATATTTGCATGACATCGCAACTCGCGAACTTGGGATAAGGAGAAATCCGAAATTGGCAAGGGAAAGGTCAAGTGTTGACTGTTTTCGGGTTTCGGGGATTTGAGAGACAAGGCGCTTGACCACCGGATTCGTGAAATCGTGAAATATGATCTCCCGAAGTATAAAGGGGGGGAATTCCTCAAGGTTATTTGTGGGTGTAAATTTCCTAAATGGGAAATAGAAGAGCCAAGTGTTGAGAGCTCTTCGGGCCAGTGGAAGAGGAAAGATCCTGTGTGCGTGAACTTTTGACTTGCAGGTTGGGAGGGCTGCGTCAATATTTCTCAGCCATGTTGCTGAGAAGAAGAGACATACCAATGCCTGATCCAGCGGTGGAAAGGGATATGCACGAATTACATGCCAGGATTGATGCCATGGAGACAGCACAGAGGTGCACAATCGACATTGGGGATATCAGTGAGGCTAACAATGAAAATAAAGCTGGACATGGAGAAGAAGTTGCAGTCAAATATGTTGTAGAGGAATGCCTATTCAGGGCTGTCACAAGGATAGGTGTCAGGGAAAAAATGGAGATTCCCATGTATGGAGGGAACTTAGATGTTGAAGAGATTCTAGACTGGATTAGAGCTCTGGATAAATACTTTGATTATCAGGATGTTGAGGAAGATAGAAAAGTCAAACATGTTGTCACAAGACTTAAAGGGCATGCAACATTATGGTGGGAGGAACTGCAGGCTGGAAGATGCTGCAAAGGCAAGCAGAAAATCAAAAGTTGGGATAGAATGGTTGCAAAGATGAAGACAAAATTCATACCCAAGGATTATCAAATCACTCGGTTTCGGAGAATGCAGAATTTGAGACAGAAGATGATGTCAGTGAAAGAGTAGACTGAAGAATTCTACAAACTAAACATCAGAGCAGGTCATTGGGAAAGCGATGATGCAGAGGTTGCCAGGTACATGAATGGTCCGAGATATGACATCCAAGATGAGATGAGCATGATGATCATTCAGACTGTAGAAGATGCTTATCAGATGTCTCTAAAATCTGAAGAGAAGCTGAGTTGAAAGCAAGGTCAAAGAGGTCGAGGTAGAAGTCAAGCCAGAGGCAAGACAATTGCCCAAGACAGAGCTCAAAAACCTCAAGAAGAGGGGAAGAAACCTCAAACTCAACATGAGAGAGGAGGGAGCTCACAGAGAGGACAGTATGCTAATAGAAATACTTTTCCTCGAACCAAAGGAAGAGGAAGAGGCAGAGGTGGAGAAATAAAATGCTTTACCTGTGGAAAAAATGGACACAAATCCTATGAATGTCTAGATAGAAAGAAAGATGGAGGTGAGACTCACATTGCCAAAGCTCAAGGATGGAATGTTGAGGCAGAAGATGATGAGGGCGGAAGATCATTGATGATGATAAAAGTTCTCTTAACGCCAGAGAAGGAGGCAGAGAACCCAGCCCAAAGGAATAGACTTTTTCGGACTGCTTGCAAGACCAAAGACAGGGTATGCAAAGTCATCGTAGACAGTGGTAGAAAAGACAATCTCATTTCTACAGAGATGGTAGAAAATATGGAGATGGATACTATTGTACATCCAAGCCCATACAGAGTTTCGTGGCTACAAAAAGGACATCAAGTAAATGTCACTAAACAGTGTTTAGTTGAATTTAAAATAGGAGGATATAAGGATGAAATATTATGTGATGTCATTCCCATGGATGTTTGTCATCTATTGCTGGGTAGACCAATGAAATATGACAGAAATGTGATTCATGATGGGAGAAAGAACACATACACCCTAGAAAAGAATGGGAGAACTCACATGTTGTTACCAATTAAAGATAAAGAAATGGAACCAGAGGTGAGCAACGTTGTACTTCTCATGAGTGAGAAGGAACTTCTTAAGGAGATTAAGAAGAAGGAAGATACATAATTCACTGTGGTCAGGAATCCTAGAATTGTTTTAACCAATACAAGAGTGGATGATTTACCAGAGGAGATCTAGAAGTTTTTGGAAGAGTTCGCTGATATAGTAGTGGACAAACTACCTTGTTCATTGCCACTGATCAGGAGTATAATTCATCACATTGATCGTATACCTAGAGCTAGTTTACCAAACAAAGCAGCGTATAGGTTGATGCCACAGGAGAATGAAGAAGTCAAGAAATAGGTCCAGGACTTAATGGAAAAAGGATTGGTTAGAGAGATCTTGAGTCCATGCGTTGTTCCAACAATGCTCAACCCAAAGAAAGATGGAGGCTGGAGAATGTGTAAAGACTCAAGGGCGATCAATAAGATTATCATTAGATACAATTTTCCATTGCCAAGGATGGATGATTTGATGGATTGCTTGAGTGGAGCAAGATTTGTTTCAAAGATTGATTTGAAAAGAGGATATCATCAAATTCGTATGAGAGAAGGTGATGAATGGAAAACAACATTCAAGACAAATGAAGGGTTGTATGAATGGCTTGTTATGCCATTTGGCTTAACGAATGCACCTAGTACTTTCATGAGATTGATGAATGAAGTCCTGAAGGATTTCATAGGAAAATTCATCATCGTATATCTTGACGATATATTGATTTTCAGTAAGACTAAAGCAGAGCACTTAAAGAATTTAGCTACAGTAATGAGGAGATTGCAGCAAGAGAAATTGCTGATAAACATGAAGAAATCAACATTTATGAGGACAAAACTCATTTACTTGGGTTTTTTTATCTCTGCAAATGAGTTGAAGATGGACACGGAAAAGGTGAATGCAATCAAGAACTGGCCATTGCCAAGAAGTGTGTTTGAAGTTTGAAGCTTCCATGGTTTAGCTAGTTTCTACAGGAAATTCATCTGAAATTTTAGTGGGATTAGCGCACCAATGATGGACATGGTGAAGAAAAGGCACAAATATTTTCACTGGACAGAGGAAGCAGAGAAGAGTTTCAACTTGCTGAAGAAGAAGATTATTGAACAACCAATTCTGGTGTTGCCAGTTTTCAGTAAGACACTCCAGGTCAAGTGTGACGCTAGTGGATTTGCAATTGGAGCGATCTTAAGCCAAGATGACAGACCGATCGCATACTTCAGTGAGAATATGAATGAAGTGAAGGTTAAATACTCCACATAAGACAAGGAATTTTATGCAGTCATACAAGTGCTGAAGAAATGGAGGCATTATTTGGTTCCTAAAGAGTTTGTTTTGTACAGTGATAATCATGATTTACAATTCATGACTCAACAGGAGAAGTTGAACCAGAAGCATGCTAAATGGGTTAAATTCATGCAGAATTTTACTTTTGTAACTAAGCATATTTCTGGAACTGCTAACAAAGTTGTTGATGCTTTGAGTAGGAAATGTTTGCTGATGCAGGAATTCAAAGTCAAAACTTTGGGTTTTGATAACCTCAAAGAAATGTATAGAGACGATCTAGATTTTAAAGAGGCGTATGAGGCATCTAAGAATCCAATTCTTAGGGAAAGAAGCCAGTGGACTGAATATATGATCCAGGATAGATTATTATTCAGAGGCAATCAATTATGTATTCCAAAATTCTCCATGAGGGAGAATATGTTGAAGGAAAAACATAGTGGAGGATTGGCTGGACATTTCGGTCATGACAAAATGTTCTCAAAATTAAATGGCTCATATTTTTGGCCAAGAATGAGGATAGATGTTAAGAAATTTATGGACAGATGTAGAATTTGTCAGCACACAAAAGGGAAAAGACATAATACAGGTTTGTATCAGCCATTACCCATACTAGAAAGGCCGTGGGATGCAGTGAGCATGGATTTCGTATTGGGACCACCAAGGACGCAAAGAGGTTGTGATTCAATCTTTGTGGTAGTCGATAGATTTTCCAAGATGGAAAATTTCATACCATGCCAGAAAACCAGCGACGCAACTCATATTGTGAACCTGTTTTTCAAAGAAGTTGTCAGACTTCATGGCTTGCCAAGGAGTATTGTTTCAGATAGAGATACCAAGTTCATGGGACATTTTTGGAGGAATTTATGGAAAAAGATGGGGACAAGTTTGTCATTTATCTCAGTGTATCATCCTCAGATGGATGGGTAGACAAAAGTTGTGAACAAAAGCTTGGGGGATTTGTTGAGGAGCCTAGTGACTAAACAACACTATTAGTGGGATCATATTCTACCATAGGCAGAATTTTCTTATAATGATTCGATCAATAGAAGCACAGGGCAGAGTCCATTCCAAATTATTTATGGAATGCATCCAAGAGGAGTTTTTGAATTGAAAGATTCAGAACATAATGAATTCAGGAGTGCTAGTGGAGAGGATTTTGCAGAAGCGATGAAAGAGCTTCACACCCGAATTAAGGAGCGATTGCAGAATTCAAGCCAGGAATACAAGCGCAGAGAAGATCAACACAGGAGAGAACTTCAGTTCGAAGTTGGTGATCTCATTCTTGCACATCTGAGGAAAGAGAGGTTCCCAAAGGGAACATACAACAAGTTGAATATGAAAAAGATTGGACCATGCAGAGTCTTGAAGAAATTTGGGACAGACGCATATGAGATTGAATTACCCGATGGGATCGAAATTTCACCGATATTCAACATCTCATATTTGTACCCTTACAGAGCTGAATAAGCAGGAGAAGACAGTAAACAGATAGAGGTTCAGTGGACTAAACAAATGCTTGTAGCTGAAAAGCCACAGATGGAAAGCATACTTGAAAAGAGAGTCAGCAAGAGGACAAGGAGAAAAGAGTATTTTGAATACTTGGTCAAATGGAAGGGACATCCAGTTGAATATGTCAGCTGGGAAAATGAAGCAGAAATTCATAAGCATGGATAGACCGTGCAAGAGCTCATGAACAGGAGTTTATGAAAATTTTCAAGCGAGGGAGTATGATGCAGGATCATCGTAAGTAGTCAAGCGAGCGTGAAGGGGAAGATAGTTGGAAGGCCACCAACGTACGTTTTGAAATATATTTGAAACATTAATGTAATGGTTAAATGGAAGTGTACTTACATATTGTAAACAGATCTTGAGCGATTTCTCTCATCTATAAAACATTAAGGCATTTATGCGTAGTAAATGAAATTAGGTGGGTTTGAATGAAGATTAGACAGTTTAGGAGCATAGGAGGGAAAACCAACTATAGACACCCTCACCTTTGTATCATTTGTAACATTAGAGAGCACTGTATCATAGAGCATAGAGTAGAAAGAAAGAGTTGTAGCAGAGAGTTGTAGAGAAGAACCCATGTACAAAAGTTCTGAATTAATATATGAAGCTTTGATTCAGATTCATGGTGTTATGATGTTCTCTGTGTATACATGTTAAATGGTATGCTTATGGTTGTTTATTCTCTTTGTTATGCATTTGCTTTAATAGTGTGTGAATGTATGATTTCATGTTGAATCTTGAAGTCTGAGAGAGGGAGTGAATGAGTTTCAATTGTTTCTCATCCTGAGTAAGAGTTTCTGCAAGGAGTGCAGTGAAACGTCTGCAAGGATTGCGTTGACGAAGGTCCATAGTTTATCTCTGAAAGCTCAGGAGAGATACCATTGTTCTCATTCCCGCAAAAGTGCAGGTGAACCATAGAAGCTATGCAAGGTGTGCGCAGGTTGGTTGAAAGCTCAGAAGTTATCAACTAAGGGATGAATTGAAGGGTTGTTTTTGCAGGAGGGTACAAAAAGTCAAGAATTCAAATAACCTAAAAGTATTTGAGGGAATTTATGCAAGGAGTGTGTGCAGGAATCTTTTCAAAGACTCGAAATTGCAAAGAAAGCACAGAAGGGGTAGTGCCATTGAAGTGTTCAAAGGAGGACAAGGTCGAACTACTTTGAGGGAAGACAAGGGTCAAAGACATCCATCAGAAGTTAAGTTTCAGTGGAGGAACCTTGATTTATTTTGCAGGGATTACCAAGGAGCAATGAGTGGTTAGAATTATCTATTGGGAATTCACAAAATCACGAGGACTGTAGGATCTAGGGAAGTTACAGGGTGGTTAGAGGCAGGCAAGCTTTCCACTCTAGGATCCAGAATTAACGTGGACTGTTGATTGTGCTTTGCACAAGCCATCAGATCATTTCAACATTTTGGCGATCCTCATGATGAGGAGTTGAGCACAATGATTCAAAACTCCTGAAGTCACGAGTTGCGACAGGAATTGGATTAGAGTTTTAGGATTTCGGCACTTCGGGTGTCGGGAAACAAAGAAGGCAGCGCTTTGGGAGTGAAAGTCCTGAAAGATGGAAGAGTGACAGGTGGCGTACTTGTTTCCAGGTGGAGTCAAACCTTGTTGACTGTTTAGGGGTTCAGAGGTCGAAGGACTGGGAGCCTTGCATCTAGATTCGCGAAATCGTGAAGTTCAAAATCTCAATGAAGTGAGGAGCCCATTGGGAAGTCAACCTTTGTTGAGTGCATCGGAGTTCGGCAGTTTGGGTTTCGGAGGTTGTAGAGACAGGAACCCTCGACAACAGGGATCGCGAAGTTGCGAAACCCAAAAACCCGAATTTGCGAAGAGCGCGATCCTATTTCAGGTCAGGAGATATGGGGTGATGCTTCGTGTTTGATCACATGAGCACACTCATAAGGACCTATGGTTACACAATTGAGTGTGTAAGGTATTTCCTGAGGGGAAACCAAAGATTCAATAAGACTCAAAGGGAAGATTTAGAGTGATCTTGCGCAGACCTCGACCCGAGGGTTTGGGGTCTGCATCATTATCACAACTTTCTACTCGCAAAGGATATAGGATGGTCTAAGTCCCTTGCTCCTGGCTGCACTAGAATTACTCCAAGTGCTATAACTGATGCATCTACGTGCACATGAAATTTATTTTCCCAATCCGGAATTACTAATATAGGTGTTGTAACCATATTTTCCTTTAGAGAGTCCAGTCCTTGCTGACAATCCTCATTCCACTGAAATTTGGTGTCCTTTAAATTTTTTTCCATTGGTTTAGTAATCTGCGCATACTCATTTATAAAATTCATGTAATCGCCTGCATGTCACATTGTTGATCTTAACTAGTGCACTGAATTTGGTGGTGGTTAATTTACAATGACTACAATCTTAGTAGGGTCAACTAGTAAACCTTTTTTACACACTATATGTCCCAACAATATCCCAAAAGGTGTACCAAAAATGAATTTCTTGATGGTTAATGATATATGACATTGTCTGCATATTTCCAACATTAGTCTTAACACTTCTACATGGTCCTTTAAAATACTATATACAATATAGTCATCTAGATATACTTCTAGAAACTGATGTATGAATTCCTTAAAAGAAGCTATGACTACTCTTGAAAAAATGGCTGGTGCATTCTTCAGTCCAAAGGGCATGACTATATATATGTAGGATCCCCATTCTGTAGAAAAATTAGTCTTATACCTATCCTCTGGAGATATTTTTATCTGATGGTATCCTAAGAATCCATCTGTGAAGGAATATGCTTCTTGGCCTCCCATATTTTCTAAGACTTCATCTGTAAAAGGTGTAGGGAAAGGTTAATGTAAGAAAGTATCATTGATTTTCCTCAGATATACACAAATCCTTATCCCCCCTTGCTTATTTTCTTGGACTACCATGGGATTGATCCATTCATATTCCTCTACTGGTTCTATAATGGTAGCTTCCAACATTCAGTCAATTTCTATTTTCACTTTCTACTTATACACTGGATTCAGTCTTTTTGTCTGATTGGTCTAGCCTCAAGTTTTAAGGGAATCTTTATCTCACCTAGATCCCCTTCTATTCATTTCATTTTTGTAAAGGTCATTGGAAACATATTACTATATTCGCACAATAACTCTATTATTATTTCTATTGTTTTCTCATCCCAATAGTCCCCAATACTTTCCATTTTAGGATTGTCATTCGTTCGAATGTTTACTTTATTAACTTTGATTGGTGAAAAAAATTCCTCTGACTCCAAAGATGGACTTTCCACCTCTCTCTCTCCTTCAATATCTGTAATTTGAATGTTGCATGGGTCATCTTCGTCTGTCCCTTCCTCTTCAACATGATAACATGAGAGTAATTCGTTGACTGCCTATCTATTCTATTGTTGATATTCTGACATCATTTCAACCTTTGGTTCATCAACAAATATCACTCCCCATATCAGCTTCATCTCTGAATCAATGTTGGGGTTCTCATGTTCAAATGACAAGGTTACTACAAAATTCTTTTGTAATCTTGTCCATTTAGTCGTGCCTCTATGTATCTCTTGGTCTATATACCAGTTCCCTGAGATCCCTTCTAATGTATGACTAAAGTGATGAGGCCATTCCTCTAGTGGTGTCATCCAACATTGTGTTCTACATTTCTCCAAGTGTTCCACTGGTGTGCCTTTCCCATCATACTTTTTCACTCTATTTCTCCCATGTTCTGTGCCAAATCTAATGCACAATAATCGTTTAGACTGATACCAATCCTGAATTGTTTTTTTGTGTGCACCCCACCATATTGCAGGTGTTTCCTTGAGTGCAATATCTAAGGCTAAGAGCCTCTGATTTTCTAACAATTCCTCTTCATATCTTGTCAATAATTCCTCTAAATCATTTATCCCATGAAAACTAGGAGGTTCTCTTATCTTTGTACCAACCCATCTTACCGTGCAGTCGATTATTGCGCACCTCCTTGTGGAAACTTCATGTAATCGATGTTGCCAATTCTCCAAAGCTATGTCTGATTCAAAAACACATGATGTAATGCTTCTCTAGCTGAGTACCCCATCTGTAGTTGGGTTTAAATAATCCTCTCTCGTGCAGTGGTTCTGTACATCTGGTTTATTTTTTCCAAATCCAAACAAGTGGCCTCTACAAACCTTTCTCCTTCTGAAGGATACAATGGTGCAATGAATCTATATTCTCCCAATTCAAAAGTCATTTTTATTATATTTAGGAAGATTATAGCATGGATATTGAATTCCCAATCAAATCCAAGTAATGTTGATAAGGTGTTGTTCCATCCACTATCTCTATCACTTAAAAATATGCCATAGTGCGCACTCCATTCAAATCTACTATCACACCTTTAAGCCTTCCAATTGGTAACACTCTGTGTTGATTTTCTAGTTTCAACTAGACAAGTGAATAGCCTAGGGTGGGTTCCACCATACATTACCATGTATTCTTAGGTAATACATTTACTTCAAAGCCTAAATCTAGTATAACATCTCCCATGTTGAGATCCCCAACGCTGGCATTGAGTTTGAATTCTCTGCTTGTCCTTCTTCTTGTATGGAGATGATTAACTGTTTTCTATTCTAACTTACCTCCTACCTCTATGTTTCATATTTATAGCATTTTTTTAATATTTTAACATATGATGGATCATTCAATAACTAACACAAGATTGAAAAAAAGTCTTTATGTTACTTACTTGCTCTAAAGGTTGTCCTTTATTGGTATGGTCCATTGAGAATGGAATATCATATATTGGTGGTTTCTGATTTTGTTGCTTGACTAATGTAGATGCAACATTCTTGTTGAGAAACACATGTATGTCCTCCTTATATGTTTCATTTTCCTTTCGCACGTCAAACTACTTTTGTGGCTCAATATTCTTCTTAACCCATTGGTGTTGCGTTGGATCTTGTTTTGTTGCATCAGTTCCTATCTTGGCTCCTCCTTGAGTTACTATATTGATGTTTCTCCCCTCATCCCTGGATTTTGCAAAAATCCATTGAAAATTCTGGTTTTTCTGGTTCCTTTTTTCCCAGATCTTTCCTAAAAGTGTTAGGAAATATTATGTGTCATGGTCTGTTGCGCGAAAGTACATACATGTCGCTGGTGGAAGTGGACACTCCCTTGCGTAGTGTCCTGGTTGTTGGAAGTTGTGGTACACTACTAGTCCTCTTCCTCATCCTCCACCTCTATATCCACCTTCATCTCCTCATGGTGCGTTGTACTGGGGTACTTGGTTATATTGCGCGGGGTTATACTGTGGATGAAAATTATTGTACTGCAACTGTGCATTGTTGTATGGTGGTGGTACCTGGATGAAATGAGGTGCAACTTGTCCTATCGACATTTCCTCTTACATGCTATAAGTATTTGAAGTTATTTCTCTCATCATCTCCATCCTTCTACAATCGTTATCACCATGACCCACTGATTTGCAAAAATTGCAATATGACCTTTTTGGTATTGTCTTATACTTCTGCATCATTGGAGAATGATATGGACCATGCCCATGAGTCTTACAAATCTCACACCATGGTCCTCCTATTGAAAATAGGCTTGGAACCCCTGTTGCCATATATTGCACAAAAGTTGGACATTCGTTCTTATGGTGTCCTTCTGTCCTGCATAATGTACACCAAAAAAATTCTCTTTTCTCTTTTCCCCTATTATTGTTAAGTTGAAATGTTACATTCTTCAAATCTTCCTTCAACTCCTCTATTACTAGATCCATTTACTGATATTGGTTCTCTTCCAGTTGTTAGGCTACCCGCAGAGCCTTTTCCTCAGTTTGGAACTTATGTTGTCTTATAGGGTATTTCAAGTGTGGTAACAATGAGTTCACAAATAAGTCCATATGTTGCATGTAAATAACTTCATATTTCAACTTACCTTTCAGATGTTTGAACCTCTAATCAATCTCCCAAATAGACTCACCCGGTCTCTGCCATATTTCAATCATTTCGTTCATGTGTTGGTCTTCTAAGTTAGGCTTCTAAAATTCATTTACCAATAGTTTTTTCACGTCTGTGATAGTGTTTGGTGCTCCCCGTGGGTTGTTTACATCTAGGCTCATGTACTAGTGTAGTGCACAGACTCTTTGTGTGATAGCTATTTGCATAACCTTTTTATCCTCATCTGTGATCTTCTTTTCTTCCCATATCTTCTCACATATGAATAAGTTCTTTTCAGGGTCCTCTGATGCCTCTCCCCAAAATTATGGTAATATGATTGTGGGATCATGTCCTGTCATTTTAAAATGTGTTGAACTACTACCCCTACATGGTGCAGAAAATTGACTATTACTTCCTGAAATTTCTCGCCGAGTTTATTTTCCTGGGTTGGATCCCTGTCATTTTTCTTTTCTTCCACTAAAATTCATTTGTCTAAATGTTGGTGTTCTTTCTGGTGTATTATTCACACATTTGGTTGTAGGTTCCACACTGACGGTGATATGGATTGGAGTTGTGCCTTCTGTTTCTGACCTTGTACCTCATGTTTTCCTTTCATATGTTGCATGGAGGATTTACTCAATCTTCTCCATAGCCCGTATATCCTATACCTCTTCTTCATCTCTCGCTAAGCCCTGTCTGTCGGATATGGCTCTCTTCTTGTTATTCATTTTATTTCATTTTATTGTTATTGGTATTCCGCTACGTGTATTTCCAGTTTTTTCCATTATCTTCTTTATCTGATCCTATTCCATCATTATTGATTCCATAGCCTCCTTATTCTTTCCCTTATCCATATCCTTGTCCATATCTCAACCTCATGTCACTACTTCCCCCCCTTCCCCATGCACGCAGGGAGGTTTAGTTGTCTCATTCCATGGTGATCACATCGTTGTCATATAGTAAAATATTGATTGAAGTATACAATGATATGATGTACTTACCTCTGGGTCCCTTTAGAAAATACTTCTCTTCTACGGTGTAGGAATTCTTGGTATCTACTGCAAATTCGATGATAAACCCTGCAAAAATACTATCTAACCAAAAATCTACTACACGCGTAAATTTGTTATTAACTTGTTGTAACTGTGCGATCTCCATAGGATTCCACTCCAACTATCTAATTCAATTTGTAGGGTGGTTTTCCTTTAACCTTAATAACCACTCCTGCAACAAATGTGGAAAATCATGGAAAAATACCTCATGCAAGTCGCTAAACACGTATTTTTCAAGATATTTGCAAGGTGTTAATTTAGGGTCTCTGTTGTCCTTCTGCACAAAGTCAAGTTCATTTATTTTCAACCATCTTTCAATATCTTCCTTCGTTGGATTCCATGGATTGAACATTCCCTTCTATACTTTTATCCTCCACGCATTTCCTCCATAGTTCTCGTCCACTCAATCCCATGTAGTTCTAGCTGACAACAAAACCATTTGTTGGTTCTTCTTTAACTTCTTCTTGGTCTTACCCAGGTTCTGCTCTCAAACAAGTTTCCAAAAAAACCCTAAAAAACTATCGACCCTCTCGGCAATCCAGAAGGAAACGTTGTGCATAGGGTGCACAATGCAGTATCACCCAGGATAGAGTTTATGGGGGACTGTAATACTCAGGTGTCTGCAGTCTAGGAATGAGTGGGGATCTGTGATTGTGTTCTTTCCTCCTTATTCATTATCTTTGTTAATAATTCAATTACTTCTATGATTCATTCATATTTTAACCTATAAGTGCATTTTGTTTTATCTACTTTAACCATTCATTCTTAAACTAATGACCAACATAAAGTAAAGCATTCATTAACCATCACACATAACACAAGCTTTACCGTGGTTCACCCCCTCCTAGGGCTATGTCCACAAAGTTTTTTCTCTCTCCTATTTTATTTATTCTTCTACAAAGTCTTTCATTTTGTGCATTACATATTCAATAATATAATCAAAATGAGGGTAAGAACCCTCTATGAGGCGGGCTGGATCACACCAAGCTCCTCAGCCTGTGACCTAACCGTCAAAGACTATCTTACTCAACTCTTGTACATGAATTATTACGATAAAAAATTTAAAAAATCATAATAATAAACTCTCTCTGTTATGATATATTATCCCTTATCCTCTCAACTGAGATCCATATCTCTCTCTTCTGTCTTGATATGTATCTCTATATATCTATATCTATATCTATCTCTCTCCTAGACCTCCTAGGTCCTTATTTATACTACTTTATGGCTTATAATCATTACAATATTGCCAAAAACCCTAACCCTATCATGGTTAGGATTATCTACCTACGTGCCACTATTTTTTCCCTCTTGCATGTTTCTTTATTGCCACTTGTCATGTGTGCTCCAAAATTAGGTTTTTCTCAAAATATATCTTTCTCCAAAAATAGTCTTATTCCCAAAATATAATTCCTTCTCAAAATAGGACTACACCCAAAAATGGTGGAAATATTTCATTTGCCAAGAAGAAAGCTTGGAAAATCTTGGTTGGTACAACTAGCTACCAAAGCTAAAAGAAAAATTAATGAGATGGTTAAGGCATGCCAAATGGACATGAATGGATTGAGCACCACGACAGATTTGAACATCATACCTTTAGGTTCCTATGACTTCCTAATTGGTATGGATTGTTTGGACCAATGCCATATTATCCTAGATTTATATAACAAGGAATTTACTTTCTTGGATGAGGAATGGAACCTAAGGACAGTATAGGGAATTCCCAAGGTAGTAATCATCAGAGAAATTTCAACATTGCAACTGAAGAAAATTTACAGAAAAAGGTTTTCAAATATTTGTTGCACATACGGAAGAGACACCTAAAGATACGGCTCCAAATATTGAAGATTGTGTAGTCCTAAAAATGTTTGAAGATATATTTAAATAAATAACAAGATTACCCTGTAAAAGAGACATTGATTTCTCCATCAATCAGATGCTTGGAGTAGCCCCAATATCCAATAGCCCTTACAAGATGAGTACACCAAAATTGAAGGATTTGTAAATACAACTTGAAGATCTTCTAAGGAAGGGGTATATACGCCCAAGTGTGTCACCTTGGGCTACCCTAGTATTATTTGTGAAAAAAAATGGAACATTGATACTTTGCACTGACTTTAGGTAGCTAAACAAGGTAACTATGAAGAACAAGGATCATTTGCCAAGGATCGATGAACTCTTTGATCAACTGAAATATGTAAAAATATTCTCCAAGATTGATCTCAGGTCGTGATATCATTAGGTAATAAATAAAGATACATCAACAAGACTGCCTTTCGAACAATATATGGCCATTATGAATTCACAGTGGTGCCATTTGGGTTATCAAATGCACCAACTATCTTCATGTGTTTAATGAATGATACTTTTAGAGAATACTTGGATAAGTTTTCATAGTATTTTTGGATGAAATTATTATATATTCTAAGCCAGAGGAAGAGCATGAAAAACACTTGAGGATGGTATTACAGGTATTAAGGTAACATCAGTTGTATGCCAAATTGAGTAAGTGCTCATTCTGTTAGAAGCAAATTCATTATTTGGGACATATCATTTCAGAGGAAGGGATAGCATTGGATCATGAGAAGATAGAGGCCATTAGAGGATGGTCAATGCCAAAGAATGTGGTAGAGGTAATATCATTCATGGGCCTTGCAAGATACTATAGGAGATTTATTGTAGTATTCTCAAAGATTGCACATCCAATCACTTCCCTGCAAAAGAAGGGTGTGAAGTTTCAGTGGACATTGAATTGTGAAAGGAGTTTCCAACACTTGAAGCATTTATTAACAATTGATCCAATACTAAGGATTTTTTATCCAAATGAAGACTTCATTGTGTGCACTAATGCATGTAAAGAAGGGATTGGTGGATTCCTTAGTCAGAATGGGTATGTGGTGTGCTATGAATCAAGGAATTTGAAAGAGGATGAAGGGAATTATGTTATTCATGATTTGGAGTTGGAAGCAATAGCACATTACTTGAATATGTGGAGGCACTACCTCATGGGAAAAATATTTTAGATGAGGACAGACCATAGTGGTATGAAATATTTATTTGTACAACCAACTCTAAATGCCAGGCAAATCCAATGGTTAGAATTCCTTAGTGAATGTGACTTTGATATAAATCATATCAAAGGAAAAGAGAACAAGGTGGATGATGCAATTAGAACAAGGATGCATGAGTTGGATGCTACCACCATTAGCATGTACCAATCAGATTTGAAAGACAGTATTTTAGAGGCTGCAAAATCAGATTTGCAATACATGGAAATAATAGCAAAATTAGAACAAGGTATTTTGCAGCAGAAAATTGAAGATTATAAGCTAGAAAATGATGAAATTCTCATGTACAGGGGCATAATTTATGTGCCAAATTCCCAGGAATTGAAAAATATGATATTAATAGAAATGGATAATGTAACTTATGTTGGGCACCCAGGTTATCAAAAAACTATTGCAGTTGTCAAGAGCCAATATTATTGGCCAGGAATTAAGAAATAAGTTGTTGATTTTATTGCTGAGTGTTTCGAGTGTCAAAAGGTCAAGGCTGAGCATAGACACCCAGTTATTTTGCTAAAACGATTTCCCGTTCCTGAGTGGAAATGGGAATTTTTAAGCAAGTAGTATGATTATATCATGGTAGTGGTGGATAAGCTTACTAAACCTGCCCATTTTATTCTAGTAAATCTCACTCATAAGGCATCCAACATTGCTGATATTTATATGAGAGAAATTGATCGACTACATGGTATACCCAAGACAATTGTGTTTGACAAAGATCCAAAATTTACATCAAAGTTTTGGAAAGGATTATTCAAGGGATTTAGAACAAATTTGAATTTTAGCCCAACTCATCATCCATAGTCAAATGGGAAAACAGAGAGGGTGAATCAAGTGATTGAGGATATGTTGAGGATGTATGTGATGGATAAACTATCAAAATGGGAAGACTACTTACACTTGGTAGAGTTTTCTTATAACAATGGGTACCAAGCATCTCTAAAGATGAGCCCATTTGAGGTACTTTATGGCAGAAGGTTCAACACACTGGTAAGTTGGGACAACCCAACAAATACATTAGTGGTTAGTCTAGAATTGTTCAGGGAAATAAAAGAGAAAATGTTGAAAATAAAACATAATTTAAAGGTTTCCCAAGAGAGGAAAAAAAACTATGATGATAAGGGAAGAACTCATAAGGGATTTAAAGTGGGTGACCATGTGTTCTTGAAAGCAAAGGCCAACAAAAGTTCCCTGAAGTTGGAAAATTGTTCAAAGTTGGGAGCTCGTTATTGTGGGTTGTTTGAAATCCTAGAGAGGATTGGACCTGTAACCTACATGATTTCCTTTCCTGCATCAATGACTATTCATAATGTATTCCATGTATCATTTCTCAAAAAGTATATACTTGATGCTAATAATGTCATTGATTAGAATGTGATTCAGGTGGAGCAAGAAGGGGCATTTCAAGTGCATATGATGTGTATATTGGATCAGATGATCAATAATATCTTGAATCGATCCATAGAGCTAGTAAAGGTCCAATGGACCTGGTATGTCCTAAAGATTCATCCTAGGAGAATGAGGATGCTATGCAGGCATAATACCCACATTGTTTTGAATATTTTTGAAATTTTGGTTGTATATGTGTATATATTGCACTGAGGACAATGCATAAATAAGGGGGAGGGGAATGTAATAACCCTAGGTCAAACCCCAACTTTAAATGTAAATATAAATGTACATATGTATATAAGTTGGTGAGATGTTTGTATCAAGTCTTGGAATTCGTTTTGTAAGCACCTTCAAACATATAGCATGTATATGTGATGTTAAGCCCTAAATATTGTCTCATTGCCCTTTAATTAGGGCATATTACATTAGTAATGTTATTTTATTTATGTCAGATTTAGTCCATTAGTTGTAATTATACCTCCTAGTCTCCTATATATACCAAGGAGACATTTTCATTTGGAATCATCTTGTACTTGAACATTTATGTGGGGTAAAAGGAGGTTGCCCCCTTGAAGAGGCTTATTATCTGAAATTATCTCTTTTTCGAGGCGTTGAGAACTTATTCTGAGGTTTTTATATGCTATATTGATATTTGGTTTTTCACATATGGTATCAGAGCTCAAGGTCTTGGGGTTTTGCTGCTACATCTGAGACACCTTGGAATTTTCTCTACAACTTTTTTTTATACAACGACTCAGAAGGAATGACTTGGAGGATATTTAACAAACAGATCAAGGTACTTTAGGTTAAAATTTCAGCTCCTTATGTATTATAACTTCATATATACAACCTTCTTAAGATAGGGTTCTGGACTCATTCCGAATTGAGTCATTGCAGAATTTTTTCTATAAATGTTTTTCTGTAATGTTTCAGACCTCAAAATCTGGAGTGTATTCACATAAATTAGTAAGGTATATGTGGTAGAAATTTCATCTTTTGGGTCATCTCAAATTTGTATATAAACCCTGTGAAAGATAGGCTATCTGACTAGTCCTATTGACTAGTCTCAAGTAGGTGTTCCAAGTAGAACAATCATAACTTCTTCCTAGAGTATCCAAATTGAGTGAGACTAGTTTCATTGGATAGTGTATAGCCTGTAGTAGTTATGGTACGAGTTTCATAATTTTGTGTGGGGCACGCTATACAAGTGAGATCTTCTGGAAAGCCCAAAAATCAGCAAGTTGTGGGGAAGTTACTGTAAATTCCACTTGGCACATCCAATTTTTATCAGACCTATGGCATTGAAGAGAAGAAATATCAGATACCTACAAAAAATAAAAGTTCATACTCAGAAGGGCCGAAATTTTTGAGATACAATAAAAGGAAGATTGTCTAGCAGAACCACCTCAAAATCAAGGTTTAAAGTGATACTTGGCAACCATGCCACCAAAAAATGGAACTTATACACCAAATAAGCCTCCAGACAATCCTACTTGGACTCTTGATGAAGGTGAAGAAATGTGTAGGGACATAAATGATTTACATAAGAAGACAGTAAAAAAATATGAAATGCAAGAGATGATGGATTCAACATAAGCTAAGCTTGAGGCAATAAATACTAAAATGGATGCTTTAAAAGGGGAGATCATGGAAGGATTGAAAAATTTCCTAATAGAGAGGACACATGAAAGTAAAAATGTATCCCATGAAATTCATGATGAGGACACAATGAAGGTGAATCAAGAATGGAGAAACTCTAACTTTGGGTTGAAGACCAACCACATTCCTAAGATCGATATAAGGAAGTTTGATGGAAAGGACCCAATCACATGGATACTTCAGATGGAGCAATTCTTTGATCTACATAATGTGCCACATACACAAAAGGTACGAATTGCTTCTTTATATTTAGAACCCAATCAATTTGTATGGTATCCGATGGCTTTGTTCTGCCAAATCACTCGTCACTTGGACAATTTTCACAGGAGAAATGATAGCACACTATGAGGATACAGGAACAATACCTTATTTATCAAATTGATAAATATCAAGCAAAGGGTTCAATTCTGAGCACATTGAAATTCAAAGATTGAATATAAAAGGTAATGTCCTAGATGAGCACTTGATTGATATTCATAGGAACACTAGGGATAACATTCAACATGAGTTCGCCTTTAGGAACCCAAATCGTGGAGAATTCATTTAGGGTGGCAAGAAATGTTGAAACAAAAAATATGGCTATGGCTACTAGAGGACCAATCCTAACATCTATAGAGAGAATAATGCTCCTTCTTACCTTGAGCACCTCAAACCATAAGGTTTGCATCTCAACAATTGGAGGAAAAGAAAAGAAAAAGGTTTATGCTTTAATTGTATTAGAAATTATAGTAGGGACATAATTGTGGTGAGAAGAAATTATTCTACGGTTGTGAAGGAAGAAGAAAAGAACAAGAACCATCAAGATGGCAGTAGAGAGAAATTTTGTCTGAAGAGTTGAATACCACAATATCATGTAATGCATTGGCTGGAATTACTCCTCAAACCCTCAAGATCCAAGGATATATAAAAAAGAAGAAGGTAATAATTCTAATTGATTTTTGGCGTTACTCATAATTTCATTCACAATAAATTATCCAAATCTCTCAAATGCTTTGTATATCTGGCGCCAGAGTTTCAAGCAATGATTGTGGATGGAGGAACGCTATCAATTGCTTAGGAAAATGAAATAAGATGAATCTTACTATGGGGGAATATGTAATGAATAGTTCAATGATTTCTATACCATGGGTGGTGTTGATTTTGTACTAGGAATCCAATGGTTCAATCATTAGAACAGTGGCTTTAAATTTTCAAGAACTTTTCATGAAATTTCATTGGAAGGAAAAGAAGATGAGTTAAGAGGTATCACATGAGCAAGGTGGGTGTTAAGCTATAATGGCATGAAAAATTATTGAAAAGGGGCATAAAGGCATTATTGCTGTGTATACTAGATGTTTAAAGCATCAATCCATCTATTCCTCAAGATATTGAAGGGATCATTGACAAGAATTCAAAAGTATTTGAAGACATCTTTAGATGTATTCCACCCTCGGAAATCCTTGATCATGACCATTGCTAATTCACGGGGTAATTTCATACAACATTGACCATGGAATACCCTTATGCGAGGAAGAGTGAAATTAGTTACATGGTTGAAGGAAATGTTAGAGGCTAGCATTGATTAGACCTAATAAGTTCTTACTCTACACCGGTGGTAAAGGTACTCAAGAAAGATGAAACAGCTGGTATGTGTCAGGATTATAGAGAGCTCAATAAGATCACTTTTAAAGATGGAACATTCCTGTGGTGATGAACTTTTAAGATATGTAGACTACATGGAGCAATATATTTCACAAAGTTTGATCTCCATTAAGGGTATCATCATATTAGAACGAAGGAAGATATTCCAAACAACATTAGAACTCATGAAGGCCATTAATGAATTTTGGCCATGCCTTTGGGCCTTACAAATGAACCTTCCATTCCAAGGGACAGGAATTCCATTTTCAATCCTTCCTTCAAAAATTTGTGTTAAAAGTATTTTTGATGATATACTAATCTATAGAAAGTCTTGGGAGGAGGATGCATGGAGCATGTTGACATGGTGCTACAACTACTAAAGGAAGAAGCAACATATGCAAAACATCCAAATGTTTTCTTTAGGTGAAGGAGGTAGAAATTATTTGGGTCATCTTTTGTTTCTCATGAAGATAGGTAGACCCTAACAAGATTAAGGCCATGATGAGGCGATTCCAAAAGCTGATGAAGATCCTGTGAGAGAGGATTTTTTGGGTTTGATATGTTACTATTGCAAGTTTGTTAAACACTATGGAAGAATAACAACACCTTAATGACACTAACTAATAAGGACGCCATTTCTGTGGACTCGAGCCAACTAAAATCTTTGAACAACTTAAGAGGTGATATTGCAAAGCTAATGTCTTGACCACTTGGGACTTCACAAAAACCTTTATTTATTGTGGAATGTGATGCAGCAGGAAATGGAATTGGTGTCATCCTAATGCAAGAAGGAGGCCATGGATTTTGAAAGTCGACCACTCAGGGGAAAGGACTTACACACAAAACCCATTTATGAAGAGGAAATGATGGCAATACTACATGCATTGAAGAAATGGTGTACTTTCCTAATAGGTAGGCACTTAAAGAGGTCAAAGCAGGATCATGATAGTCTTAAATGTGTATTGGAGCAGAAGGAATATCTTAGGAAGAACAACAAAAATGGGTATGAATGTTGGGTTGTGATTTTAAAATCATTTATAAAAGGAAGAGAAAAATGTTATGGCAAATGCACTCTCAAGAAAGAACAGTATGTTGAGGCCTTTCTCTATTCTATCTCGATCATCCAACTGATTGGATAATAGAAGCAAAGGGATGAATGGAAGAATGAAAGTGTGAACTCTCATTTAAAGGTTCTGTGAGTTCTAGTACCTTGGAATACACTTACATGGAAAAATGATTCACTATGGTACAAAAGATGGCTTATATTTATGTAAGAACTCCCAACTCAAACAAAAGGTATTGGGTGCATGTTGGACACACCTACCACAAGGACTTAGGGGGTGAATGAGTGTGTGGCTCTTTTTTCTACGAGAAACCCTCTTACACAAAAACTCACCAATTAGCATTTAACATTTATTCATTACCCATTGTTGTCATTTATAACTTAGGTTAGATGTAGGAAACATATCAGCAACATATATGTTGTATATTATCAACAAGTCATCATCACAGTACACAAAAGAACCTGAGTTCTTATGTACAATTTTTCTTTTTATTATAGTGCAAATCCTTGGGTTTATCAACAACAAAATGAATAGAGTACAACTCTACAAGGCACCATCTCTATATACAGAGACTCAACTTACATTATCAGCACCAAGCTGAGATGAAACAACAATCCTCAACATATATCAATCACATCCCAGCAATTTATGTGACCTACTCCCGATTAGTCAGGCAGTGTGTATGCTCCTGGTTCACTACAGCAGATGATAATGAACATGGCGGTGTATGATGTAACAAGCATTATGCTTCTGAAAACTAGGGTTTTGTTTTCTTCACATGCTTAGATCCTCTACACTGACCTGCAATCACTATCTCTTTTGTCTTTCACTGTCCAAAGGCTAGCGAGTCCACAGGCATTAATCCCTCTCCTTGACTTTCTCATGCTCCACAATAAATCAATATGAATGCTATCTCAATCATGTATAAATAACCCGGTGCCATAGCAATCATGCCACTACTAAATCAAAGAGTGTTGCTCACTCCATCAACCAAATCAACCAAAGCAGACCACATCATAGAGGCCATACCAAGAATTCCCTAAGTATTCAAAACATATCAAACAATAACATCTATCAAGAGACAATAATGTAACCATACAGTGTCTTAGTGATAGATATGAAGCCATAGAATGCAGATCACAGACACACCTCATCATCCAAGAGTTTGGAACCAGCTCAAACACAAATCTCAATGAGGTTATTTAGAACACTTCTATACACGGATAGCATGGGCATTATAAAATGGGGTTTTCTGTGAATCTAAGACTTTTCCATCAAGATCTATGACATTCTTTGAAACACATGCATCATGGGATCCTCTATCTCTCTCTTCCTTATAATAGATCTTCAATCATTCTCAGAGATCCCACCAATAAGATGCTCTCATAAGAAGCTCTCCATCAATGCTCCCACAAGATATTCTAGAATCTCTCCATTGATCCACAAGGATTCTGCAAGTGTACATTTTGGAGATCCTAGCTTCTTAGTTATAATTTCATCTTCTAGGTCACTTAACCCATTTTAAGGTTGCTTAACCCATTTCTAGGTCACTTAACCCTATTTTTCCTTATTTTAGAGGTTAACCACTTTCCATGAATAGAAATTTCTGTACTTTATCATTTTAAATATTCCTTCTTGATTTTTGTCTTTACTTTATCATTTAAATAATCCATCTTGATTTTGTCCTTTGCTATCATTTAAATAATGATTTCTTTCAAGCACTTTTACTTCTTTTGACCTTTTGGGGCTTCAAGCCATCATATAGGGGTCCTCCAACTTCATAAGGCCATAACTCTCAAGCTGTGAGGAGTTATGTGACGTTCCACATACCACCAGTAAGCGTAGAAAAGCACTATCCATCTAGGATAGTTTCACCAACAACCTTCATTGATCTATATTCATCAATTCATCGTATCAATGATCCATCTTTATCAATTGGTTTCCACTTGGACATATATCATTCTCATCAAGTGCAACATATCAATGATCATCTTTATCAATTGGTTTCCGCTTGGACATATATCATTCTCATCAAAGGGCATCATATCAATCAATTACTTGACATCAATCAATGACATCAATCAAACCAAACCATTTGCATAAATGCCATATGATCCAACAATTTCCTAAATGATAGATATTATCAATGACAACATGATCAACATTGCACACCTCTCAAGTAGGAAGGCACTCATGATTTTTAAAAAACCTACCATAAGGTCAAGAAAAAAAAAAAAAAAAAAAAAAAAAAATGATGTTCAAAGGTTTGTGTCAGGGAAATGTTTGGTTTGCTAACAAATAAAAATTAGAGCAATTAAGACCCTGGGTCTTTTTACAACCATTAGCCATCCCAAGTCCAGTGTTGGGAGGTTCCATGGATTTCATTATAGAGATTCTAGAAGTTTGAAGGAAAAGAGTGTCATCATGGTGATTGTTGATAGTGACCAAGTACACACACTTTTTTGTACACTCTCTCATCCTTCAAAACGTTATAGTTGCCACGCATTCATGGAGAGCAGTTCAAAGCTACATGGCGGCCCAAAGATTATTGTAAGTGTGAGAGATCCCATCTTCCAACTGGACATTTTTGGAAAAGAATTGTACACCTTCTTTGGGCACTCAATTGGATCATAGCTCATCTATCATCCTCAATCTAATGGACAAACCGGAATAGTGAACAAATGTCTAGAGGCTACTTTCGTTGCTTTTGTCTCGATAAATAAACCTAGCAGTTCAAATGGTTACCCTTAGCGGAATGGTGGTATAACACTTCCTTTCATCTGCAACAAAAATGACACCATTTATGTCCTTTTTTGTCGATACCACCCTCCTTCCATCACTTCTTCTCTAAAAGAAAAATCTAAGGTTCAAGAAGTGGAAGATCACATCGAGCATCAACAAGTTCTCCAAATATTAAAAAGGACAAGCGACCATGGCTCAAAATCACATGGAAACAAACAAATCAACGACATGGTGATGAAGTTTTGAAGTAGAGTTGGGTGTTTTAAGACTACAATAGCCTGAAGCGAGGATGTCTCAAGCAAGCTTGAGAAGGAAGAGCCGTTATCACCAAAGAGTACTATGGCCCTTATAAAGGTGTTGCAAAATGTTGGTACTATGGCGCCTGATTGGAGTTGCTGCATCAATTCACAAGTACACCCAGTTTTTCCATATTTCATGCTTAAGAAGGTTATAGGTGAAAATATCACAATTCAAACCATTGCGAGAACTGATGAGAGGCGAAATCATATTGGATCACGAAGCCATCACTGACACAAGAATTTGCCGGTTGAGGAATAGATCCATTCAGGTATCTCTCTCATTAAATGGAGGAAACTTCTGGGGTTGAAGATTCCACTTGGAAGATGAATCTTTGCTCTGAGAAGCATCGAGTTACTCAAGCATAGTAGACAACACTTGTCTCAAGGGGAGGGCATGTTAAGCCTAAATATTGGCTCAGTACCCCTTAGTGGGGCATATTACATTAGTAATGTTATTTTATTTATGTGGCTTTAGTCCATTAGTTGTAATTATACCTCCTAGTCTCCTATATATCTGAAGGGGACATTTTCATTGTGCCAGCTGAGGAATAGATCCATTTCAGAGTATCTCATTAAATGGAGGAAACTACGGACTGAAGATTCCACTTGGGAAGATGAGTCTTTTATACAGAAGCATCCAGAGTTACTCAAGCATAGTAGACAACACTTGTCTCAAGGGGAGGGGCATGTTAAGCCCTAAATATTGGCTCATTACCCCTTAATTGGGGCATATTACATTAGTAATGTTATTTTATTTATGTCGGCTTTAGTCCATTAGTTGTAATTATACCTCCTAGTCTCCTATATATACGAAGGAGACATTTTCATTTGGAATCATCTTGTACTTGAACATTTATGTGGGGTAAAAGGAGGTTGCCCCCTCGAAGAGGCTTATTATTTGAAATTCTCTCTTTTTCAAGGAGTTGAGAACTTATTCTAAGGTTTTTCTATGCTATATTGATATTTGGCTCTTAACATGTGATGCACACTAAAAGAAGAAGTATGCACATCCTAGGATACCGTGCACATCAACTTGAGTGCGTGATCTTGAGGCTAACAAGCCTTTTTTTATATGTTCATGATTTCTAGGCTGGTGATCTTGGATACAAAAAGGACAATATGTTTGTATTATAAATGTAAATCACACGCAAATATTAATGAAAAACACATCACTGTGGCAGACCAACCATGTAAAGAGTATGGGGCGATAAACTCCATTAGATAGGGAAAAGAGGATAAAAGTTAAGGATAAGGGGATAAGTTAGGGAGATTAAACCCAAAGGAATATTATATTATTATTCTTTAAATTATAAAGTAGGGATTTAATTATTTTATCCTAAGTTCTAAGGATGAGGACAAGTGTGCCAAGGTAGTTCTCAACATGACAAGTGTCAAGTTGGGAGCATGCATACATATAGTTTGTACTTAGTTCATTTTCCATCATTCCATCATCATTCACTCACTCATTCACTTGTCGTTGGTACCTTCATGTTACTTTCATTGTACCTATACCCGTTCCTGTACCTGTACTTGGTTAGCTTAGCAGCTGGACTAAAGAAGTGAGTTGTCAGGCCCATATTGAAGAGGTTGGTTGTCAGACTCGTAAGCAATTATCTATAGGTAAGAGAATTATTGGGAATTGATTTGCTGAAGGTGCCAAATTGGAGCAACAAGGCTCTGAGACTTCCTGTCCGACATGTTTTTTAAGCCCCAGAAAGGAAGTGGGGAAGCTGAGGGATTGTTGAGCAGAGAAGGGGCACACTTCTTGGGGTGGGATATGAAGGTGGGGAATGAGGGACTGTAGGTTGTTAGTTCAAGTTGGCACATGTGATTGAGATTTCTTGTGGTCTAAGATACATCATCCTGGTTAGGAATTCATTTACCTGGGCATATTTTATCCCCATCTCAGGGGTGACCCACTACTGAGAGTTTTGATCAGTGTGGTCTAAGGATAGGAGGAACGTGGAAGGTCTGGATGAAATCAATGATATTTTTATCAATATAAATGTCAATTGTGTGTTAAATTATGTGTTGCATTATTATTTATGCATTTATTTTTATGGGGTTTTCCTGTGTATGTTGCATGTGTGTTTCTATTATTTAGTGTATTTGCAGAGTATTTGTGTGTTTTAATTTGGTATCAAAGTTTGAATTTTGGTTGGCATGGCCCAGTTGGTTGTTGGGTATGCTACAGATTAGGTCTGGTTCGATATCGAACTCACCTTCTTGTTCGAAATCATATCATACTACCATGAAGAGTACTCTTTTTGAATCACTGTCACTATCAATATCCTCCTCGCTTGGTGAGGAACTATCCTCCTTTGTGTAGAATATTTTATTAAATAATTTATTTTTGTTTCTTCTCTTGTTTCCCTTTTGATATTTCTTTCCCCTTTTAGAAGATCCTTCTTTATTACTTTCTTTATTCTTATGAGGAAATTTAGAAGAAAAATGACCAATACCACCACAATTAAAACATTTCAATGGAATCATACCTTTATACTTTTTGGTTCCTTTCTTTATTTTCCTTACGAGGTTATCCATCTCTTCACCTTTGTCTGAATCATCACTACAGCTGCAACTTGGTTTTGACTTTTTCTTGTTCTTCTTCTTTGTCTTCTTGGATGCCTTGAAAGATGCTTCCTTTATGACTAGGTTCTCTTGTTCTATTATCATTTCATAGGTTTTAAATATTCCATGTATCTCATCCATGCTCAATGTGCCAAGATCTGCGCCTTCTTCTAGGGATGATATTTTAGGATCAAATTTCATAGAAAGAGACCTCAATACATTTTGAACAACCACTAAGTCATCAACTTTACTCCCATTCACTTAATAATGTTAACTGTTTTGTCAACTTGTAGAAGGTAGGATGTAATGTCTACATCTTTCGTCATCTTCAATTGTTCAAACTTAGCTCTAAATATTTGAAGCTTATCTCCCTTAACTTTGGCATCACCTTCATAAATATTTATCATTTTATCCCAAAGATCCTTTGCATTGTCACAATGCATAAATTTGACAAATATTGAATCAACTAGACTGTTCAGGATAGTACCTTTAGCCTTTGAGTTGTTTTCCCTGAGTTTCTTTCCATCTTTGTCAGTTGGGGGAGTGGTTGGTGTTGTATACCCATCTACTACTGATTTCCAAACATCAAATCCCTATTCCTATAAAAAGGTTTTCATCCCTTTATTCCATAAGGTATAGTTCTTCCCATAAAACATTGGTGTTCTAGACTTAGTGTATTCCATGATCTCCTTCCAATGGTTAGATTGCTTCCTGAGGGACTTGCTTCAATACCAATTGTNGAATTAGTATGAGTACTTTTCTTTATTTAACCACAATGACTTGCTTGGTGGATGAAAGGATAGACATGTAATCCATCGAGATGGATTCCCAAGGCCTCTCGGGAGTAAGAAGAGGGGTGCATAAGCCTCGCTTATTGATGGCTCACTTGGAAATGGAATAGGTAGTGCAAGATATTATATACTTTCTAATGTCTTGTCGAATTTTTGGCCAATAAAAATGCTTCTGTAGAATGACCACAATTTTATCCACTCCAAAATGTCCTGCCATCCGACTGTAGTGAGCCTCCAAAATCATCTTTGCACGCTCGCTTGTAGGAACACAGAGATGGCCCAAATGGCATAAAATTCCATCCTGAATGTGAAGAGTGGTGACATTCACACATGTACCCAGGAGTTGATAGGTGGTGGTGAAGTCTGAATCTTGCTGATAAAGTTGTGGCCACTCAGATGCCTCATGTCCACAAGAATGGAGCACGGTGGTGAGTGCAGCCACATGAGGTCGACTGAGGCAGTCATTGACATGATTTGTGATCCATGTATTATACTTGATGTTGAGATGGAACTTTTTCAAGTAGGTGGACGACTTCTAATGGAAGTCATTCTGCAACTTCACCTGTCTCTATATGAACTATAGAAGCTTGTGATCAATGTGGATGACTGTCTCCTTTCTCAGAATGTAATGTTTCCATTGAAAACAGGCTTGTACAATGGAATATATTTCCTTGTGATAGGTGGGGTGTTTCTGGATAGTATATGAGAGTGTCTCACTATGGTATGCTACCAAATGACCATGTTGAGTGAGAACTGTGCCTTCAACATAGTTAGATGCATTAGTCTCAATCTCGAACGATTGCTGCAAATCGGGTAAGGAGAGTACTGGAGCTGAGCACCTATGATTATTCAGATCATCAAATGCTCATTGTTGTTCCTTTCCCCACATGAAATTTTCCCTCCCACCACCCTTGGTCACTTGGCTAAGGTCCCATGTAATATGGGAGAATCCCAACACGAACCGTCGATAGAATTTGGTGAGTCCCAAGAAGCTCCAAAGATCGGTTAGTGTGGTCGAGAATGGCCAGTCATAGATGACTTGGATATTAGCTATATCAACATGTACCCCATGCTAATCAATGATGTAGCCCAAGTATTGGACCTTGTTCATGCCAAATGAGCATTTTTCCTAGTTGGCATATAGCTTTGCTTCCGTAGAGTGCTCAACATCTGCTAAATACGTTGCATGTGATCCTACCAATTTTTGTTGAAGATGAGGATGTCATCCAAATATACCACCACAAAAGAGTTGGTGAAGGGTCTCAATACATCATCCATCAACCTCATGAAAGTGGTTGGTGCATTTGTTAAACAAAGGGCATGACCAACCATTGAAGAGAGACAGCACTTGGTTCTAGTGAGTTGTCTTCCATAAATAATTTGGTTTGATGGGAACTTGGTGATAGCCAAAATTTAGGTAAATATTACTGAATAACTTTCCCCCTTGAGTTTTTCAAGAAAGTCATCAATTCTATGAATTGGGTACCAGTTTTATTTGTGATTGTTTTAGTGCTCGTAATCAATGTGAGCCGGAACTCATATTTCTTACGCACTAGCACAATCAAAGATTTCCTGAGGAGTTGTGTCTTATGTGCCCCTTTTGAATCAATTCTTGGATTTGATGTTTGATTTCTTCATTTTCCATCATCAATCGATGATAGGTGGTCCATTGGGTAGAGGTGCACCGGGGTTAGATCAATTGGATGCTTGACTTGGAGATGCGTTGGTACCAATTGGCAGGTGAGGAGAAGATGTCTATGTACTCTTCCATGATCTCATACACTTAATTCTTCTACAAAGGCTCTATGTAGAGGCCACGGATATGGAGACGACCTTCTTCTTACTCTGAGAAAAGATCACAAAGAAGAAAAACTTACCAGTATGAGAAATGACCTTCCTACATTACTTAGCAGAGATTAAAGAAATAGTGGTAAGTGACGCTACCTATGGTATCCCGCACAATTGTCTACCCAAAGTAATAATAACAACTAGCGGGGTCTAGACACATACAAAACATGTCACTTCCAAAGGAAATGGTTGTCCTAAAGAACATCCCACAAAATTCAAGGGGAGAAATATCATACAATACCTCATCTTTGAAAGGTTTACGATGATGTAGGAAGTGCTTGTTGGTTGACAAGATCTATTCCTTGGTGAAATAGCTGATGGTGTAGGATTGTGAGTGTGGTGTCATCAATAGGTCCAACTTCTTGATGAAATCTACTGATACCAGATTCTTATGACTACTACTATTGACAATGAAATGAAGTGGAATACGCATTTGTGAGTGAAAGAACGTTCCCTTCTATTGGTTTCTTGGTTCACTTTGTTTGACTTTGGTGGTAGTGATAGTGGCTGGGGTTGAGCATTGTCAATCTACTTCCCTCTTTTGAAATTGATTTAAGATTCAAGAGAATGGAGCCCTCGACTCTCGAGGAAGCTTTTAGCTCGACCATGAGTGACTACTTAGAGGGCATTCGCCGATGTTGTTCCAAGCGCTTTTATGGTATTCACACTCTTTTTGTGTGTCCTTCTTCGACTTCTCATTACCCTTGTTTTGTCGCAACTTGGATTGGTTGTCGAATTCGGCCATGGTTTCTCTATCCTTGTTGTGTGGGTTGGGGCCACCTTTTCCACTACTTTGAGTGTGAGGAGTTTACCGAGATCAAACTCTCGCGCCTAGATGTCTCTTAGAGTCTTTGATACCCAATTTGGTGCATAGGGTATGGAAAATATTGGTGAAATATAGTGCTACGTATGGTTCCTTTGCTCTGGCCGATACGGTGGTCCATCTTGTGCAGCGGTCTCATTAGCTTCCAACATGGTAGTTTTTTTCTTTAATAGCATCCCTAAAGAAATCCCATGTGAAATGACCAAAATATTGTAGATTCCTCTATGGCCCTTTGCTTAAATTAAGTATCCCATAGTCCTTAAGTTGAGGAGTGCAAAGTAATCTTTTTCTCTATCACAAAATTGTGCATCGAAAAATACCCTTCGATCGATTCAGCGATTTATCTACAACATCGCATCTATCAATCCTTCAAATAATGAATATCAAAATTTACATGTACCTTAGAAGGTTGCATGGCAGCTTGATGAAGATGCTTCTCCTAGCGGGCAACCGTTGAAGGGATATAATGCAAGAGTTGTCCATCATTTTAGTTCCTTTTTATTAGGGATTCCCTCGAGCAACATTTTAAAAGGATCTCTTGCTCACAGATCATGTTTCTTTTGTCCCATGGGTTGTTGTTGGTCTCGACATGACTAATCTTGCAAAGGATTGAGGGGTGGTTCAAGAGACCCAACTTGTTGTACGCAGGATCTTAATGGGGACATGCATGAAGGAAAAATAAATGAAGTGAATACTTTGATACCACTAATCCATAATATATATGCAGGAGGCGAGCCGACTAAGACTAAATCACGATAACCTGAATCTGGAGAAAAAACAAATATCGATTGAACAATAAATTCTATTGAATAAATGGAATAGATTGAAGCAAACCTGCATAACTTAAAACAACTTACTTTCGAGATGGTGGTAGCTATCTTTGAGAAGAGGCTGTTGGAAGATTGGTTATTTTCAATGATGTCAACCCTAGCCATTGGATTTTGGACCTCGCAGTTGATTGAAGTAGATATATACATGGAAATTAAACATGCAAATACAACACCATGGATGGATAGTATAATTCATGTTACTTCCGGTGGTATGTGGCGCATCAAATGTGGATCATCATGGTTGAAGAGAATGAATTTTTGAAGATGACAATGTGAATTGAAGGAAGAAACTACATGTCGGACCCTAATAATGTTAGAAGGAAGTGGCATAAAGGGTATGAATACATATCATTATACATTCATTTTTCAACACTTACAAGTTTTTTAATGAACAAGGGGATATAAGTCGATAATTCTGAGGAAATCTGAAGTAAAGAAGGTTGAATTTCAAGGGAGGATGAAGTCTTTTGGTGATGTGTTCTAAGATATATGTTATTTACAGGTGATCTTACCATTTTATCCTCAAATTTGTTTCTAGAAGGATTCAAATGGGTAAATTTGAAGTCTATTGAGAAGTCATATATAGGTACCTATGGTAAATATTTAATCTCTTTATTAGCTATAATTTTGGAGATACACTCTACATTGGAAGATAGGGTTTTACTAGTCCTGAAGCAAAGTCATGGCTTGTAATGATTCGGGTAAAATAGTCTTAACTTATTCATAGATAATCCAAGTGAAGTGAGACCAATTGAATTGGAAGAATTACAAAAGTGTAGTTTCACATTATTATGAGTTTTAGAATCGATGTTAAATATTGAGTGTGGGGCATTTTTTACAAGAGTTCCTTTCTGAATAAATAAAATTGAAGATAAGGTCTACCATTTTCTCTATAACTCTCCTCGCTTACGGGAGGATTCGAAATTGAAACTTGGAGGAGGAGTTTAGAGAATTACATTGAGAATATTATGTGGATCGGTATTCCAAGAGTAAAGAAGAATTCATGAGGATTGAAGAATTCTCGGGAAGCATTATCGGTTCTATGTGATGGTTGAAGTTCATGGTGATAATTTAATGTAAATTTTTATTATCTATCATATATTCTTAGGTGGAAGGAAGGGGAAAGGATGGATAGGTCTTCTCTTGATATTGGAGAGTTGTATCTTCCTTTTGGAAGTTTATCCCTCCCTTTTATATTTGGAAGTTGTATCTACCTTTGGAATTCATCACTTCCTTTTGAACAATAATACATGATTACTTGTATTATATATTGTGATTATGAGGATATTGTGAAAGATATTACCATTATATATTTTGAAAGATGAACCACAAGAGAGATGAAATTTCATGAAATTTATTTTTATTGGAAGGAAAGAAATTGAGTTAAGAGGGGTATCACATGAGGAAACTTGGTAAGGTGATAATCTCCAATGGAAAGAAAAAATTATTGAAAGGGGCATCAAATTGTGTAATTGCACAATTGTTCTCGCTTGATGTTCAAACATCTAATCCGTATTCCCTAGGTCTCCAAAGGATCATTGATAAAGCATTCAAAGTATTTGAAGATATTCCCAAAGGTCTTCCACCGACTCAAAATCATGATCATGATATTCCACCTAATTCCACAGGGAGTGTTCCTCCTAACATCGAGACCCATCTGAGATACCCTTATGCCTAGAAGAGTGAAATTGAGTGCATGGTTGAAGAAATGTTAGAGGTTGAGATTATTAGACCTAGATTAGGTTCCTTTTTGCACGGTGGTAATGGTATTCAATAAACATGGTTCATGGCGTATGTGTCAGATTATAAAGAGCTCAACAAGATCACTGTAAGATAAGTTTCTCATTGCCATCATTGATGAATTTCTAGATGAACTACATGGGAAATCTATTTCAAAAGTTGGATCTTCGTTAGGTATCATTATATTAGAATGAAGGAAGAAGATATCCAGAAACAACATTCAAACTCATGAAGGCCATTATGAATTTTTGATCATGCCTTTTGGCCTTACAAATGCACCTTCCACATTCAAGGTTATTAGTTGTTTCAGGCCTTTAAAAATTTGTGTTATTATTTTTTTTATGATATACTAATCTATAGCAAGTCTTAGCGAGTCACTATGCGACATGTTGACAAGGTGTTACAAATACTAAAGGAGAAACAACTATATGCCAAACCATCAAATGTTTCTACAGGGGTGAATGAGCTAAGAGTATTTTAGGGTCATATTGTATCTCATGAAGAGGTGTCAAAGTAGGCCCTAACAATATTATTTAAGACCATGATGAATTTGGTTGATTCCCAAAACATTGAAAGAATCTTAGAGGAGTTTTGGGTTTGGCAAGTTACTAATGCAAAGTTTGTTAAAACTGGAAGGAATACCTTTAACGACAATAACTAAGGAAAGGATGCATTTACATGGACTCAAAAGGCAACTAAAGGTTTTGAACAGCTTAAAGGCGATGTGAAAAGCTCTGTCTTGACCACTCCGACTTCACAAAACGCTGTGCTTAAGAATGTGATGCCTCGGAAATAGAATTGGTGTTGTCTAATCTGAAGGAGCCCTATATTTTGAAAGTTGACCACTCAAAGGAAGGTACTTACACAAAACCATTGTGAAGGAAATGATGGCAGTACTACATTACAGTGAAGAAATGGCATCCTTACCTAATAGGTAAGAGCACTTCAAGGTCAAATAGATCATGATAGTCTTAGATACTTTAAAGGAAAACAAGAGACTATCTTCATAAAGAACAACAAAATGGGTGAGCCAAGATATTGAGTTATGATTTTGAAATCGTCTATAAAAGAACAAAATGTTGTGGAAGATGCACTCTCAAGAAAGGATGAATATTGGGGCCTTTATATGTGCTATCTTTCAAGAAAGGATGAAGATATTGAGGCCTTTATATGTGCTATCTTGAGCATCCAACTCGATTGGATAATAGAATCAAGGGATGAATGGAAGAGTGAAGAAAAAGTGTGGACTCTCATTCAAAGGTTGCAGCAGGATTCCAGTGCATCAGATACATTTACATGGAAAAATGATTCACTATGGTACAAAGATCGCCTATATTTATGTAAGAACTCCCAGATCAAACAAAAGGTACTATTGGAATTGCACACCTTTCCAGTAGGAGGGCACCTAGGATTTTTGAAAACCTACCATAGGGTCAAGAAAGAATTTTTTTGGGATGGCCTTAAAACTGATGTTCAAAGTTTGTCGAAGAATGTTTGGTTTTTCAACAAAATAAGGTGGAAACAATTAAGACCCCAGGTCTTTTACAACCATTAGCCATCCCAAGTCAGCACTGGGAGGAGGTTTCCATGGATTTCATAATAGGGTTACGAAAATCCAAAGGAAAGACTGTCATCACGTTGATTTTTGATAGACTCGCCAAGTACGCACACTTTTGTGCACCCTCTCATCCCTTCAAAGCCAGTACAATTGCCACCGCATTCATGGAGACAGCTCAAAAGCTATACGACAGCCCAAAGATTATTGTAAGTGACAGATATCCCATCTTTACTGGACATTTTTGGACAAAATTATTTTCTTGTTTGGGTACTCAATTGGCTCATAGCTCATCCTATCATCCTCAATCTGATGGACAAATTGAGATAGTGAACAAATGTTTGGAATGCTACCTTTGTTGCTTTGTCTTTGATAAACAAACACAATGGTTCAAATGGTTACCCTTGGTAGAATGGTGGTATAACACTTCCTTTCATACTGCAACAAAAATGACACCATTTATGGCACTCTATTGATACCACCCTCCTTCCATCACTTCTTCTCTAAAAGAAAAATATAAGGTTCAAGAAGTGGAAGATCACATCGAGCATCAACAACAAGTTCTCCAAATATTAAAGGACAACCTAACCATGGCACAGAATCGCATGAAACAACAAGGAGATCAACATCATAGTGAAAGAAGTTTTAAAGTAGGGGATTGGGTGTTTTTAAGACTACAACCATACAAATATATGTCCCTCAAGCAAGCCAAGAAGGATAATAAATTATCACCAAAGTACTATGGCCCTTGTAAGGTGTTGCAAAAGATTGGTACTATGGCATACAAATTGGAGTTGCCTGCATCTTCACGAGTACACCCAGTTTTCCATGTTTCATGCTTAAAGAAGGTTATAGGTAACACGATCCTAGTTCAAACTATATTTCCAGAACTTGATGAGGAAGGAAAATTCATATTGGAGCCTAAAGCCATCACTGACACAAGAATTCGCCAGCTGAGGAATAGATCCATTTTAGAGTATCTCGTTAAATGGAGGAAACTACCAGCCAAATATTCCACTTGGAAAGATGTGTCTTTTATATAGAAGCATCCAGAGTTACTCCAGCATTGCAGGCAACACTTTTCTCAAGGGGAGGGGCATGTTAAGATCTAAATAGGTCTCATTACCCCTTAATTGGGGCATATTACATTAGTAATGTTATTTTATTTATGTCGGCTTTAGTCCATTAGTTGTAATTGTACCTCCTAGTCTCCTATATATACCAAGTAGACATTTTCATTTAGAATCATCTTTTATTTGGACATTTATGTGGGGGTATAAGGAGGTTTCCCCCTTGAAGAGGCTTATTACCTAAAATTCTCTATTTTTCAAGGCGTTGAGTAATTATTCATGAGCTTTTTCTATGTTATATTGATATTTGGTTCTTAACAGTGTATCTCTCATACTATTATTCATTGTTCATTGGTTATTATTCATTGCTGACTTGATATAAATTGAATACATGATCTAATTGAAGTACAAGTTCAAACTAATTTCTCTAAATATTGATTCATCGCCCTCTTAGTATTTCGAACAGAGATGTGGCTACTATGCGCATCCATCTAAGAAAAATGATTACAATGAGGATCCAGAGGCCTTTTTATCATTACTCATGAATGAAAAAACCCTAGACATCCAAAAACCTAACCCTGGGAGGTGAAACACCAAAAGTTATGTGGGCCTCGTTGGGTAAGTTGGTACCTCAACTTCTCGGGGACATAACGTTTGCATACGACCTATGTTTTAGGCATGTGATAGCCAGTTAGAAAGGTATTTTTGAGAAATAAACATTATGATGTCACACTCTGAATCCATTTATAGTTTCACTATGGAAATCCAAAAAAACAATGTTTGGGTCCCCAAAACGACCCTCAAAGTACAAAAATATGTGTTGACATGAAAAATTCCAAAATAATCTAGTTGTATTAAGTGGGAAGCCACCAGTTTCCACCTGGAAGATGTGTATGTCTTCAGACAACCCCAGAAGTGTAGAAACCACAATTACGAATAAGTACACAAGAACGTGTTGAACTAAAAACTGTCAAGAGGATCCAGTTGGAATAGGTGGGTGGCCACCAATATCCACCTGGATCAATGCAACATTATGGACATGTTGATATTTTGTAGTGAACTAATGCCCCTTTGTATTTATAAATATTCAATTTTATTTTGGATGAAATTTTTGCTATTTAGTAAACATTGTAGCATCTTCTAAATTTTCTATTAAAATGGAAAGTGAATATAGGTCAAATATTTGGAAAAAACCTAGGAATTTGTTCTGTATACATGATACTTTTAATGTTCTTATACTTTTGATTGTTTTTTTTTTCATTGTTTTTGTTATGCCTTTTTCCTTGGAAATAAATCCCCAAGAAATTGGGAACTTTTGTTAAGGCCCCGAAAGCCCTATGTTAAGGCCCTAACATTCATTTACTATTAGTTTATTAGTTATGGTTAGGTCAGATTAGGGTAGGTTACATCATGATCACRTTATCTCCTATTTATAATAAAGGAGATTCAWTTGTATAGAAATAAATTGTCTTGTGCATTAAATATATTATAAAYGGAGGTTTTCCCCTTAAAGTGGATCGATCATTAYTCATTGACTATTTTGGAATTTGGTTTATAACATTTGGTATYAGAGCTTATCCAAATGTTATTTTKGGAAACAAGAAGTAGAGTGTTTGTTCCATATTGTTTCAAGGGATGGYGTTAATGTGGACCCTCRAAAGRTCCAATCTATTACAAAATGGCCCATTCCTAAGAACATTAAGATTCTTAGAGGATTTTTGGGTCTTACATGATATTATCAAAAATTTGTTAAGAATTATGCATGCATTGTAGGCCCACTCACATCTCTCTTGAAGAAAAATTATTTTTTATTGGAAGGAAGATAATTCATTTGAATTCTTAGTCATAAAGGATGCCATGTCTTCTACACCAGTATTCGCAACACCTGATTTTGGTAAAACATTCATAGTTGAATGTGATACATCAAGAAAAGGAATTGGATCAGTATTGATGCAAGAAGGGAGACCATTGGCCTTTGAAAGTAAAAATTTCAATGGAAGTTACTTGGTGAAATATACATGTGAAAAATAAATGGAAGCAATTTTACATGCAATAAAAAATGGTAACAATATCTCATTGGGAGGCATTTTAAAGTCAAGATAGACCATGATAGACTAAAGTACTATTCCAATATCATTTCAGGAATAACATTCTCATATGATATCGGAATTTAGTGATTCCACTTGGGTTATAAACCATATTCATAGGAGAATACACCATATAAACAAGTTTTCAAAATTCATCATTTAGGTCTCCCAAAAATGGATTGTTCCAACTTTGTTCTTGACTTTCCTGCTTGACAACTAGTAAGTATTTTGACCATATGTTTTTCGTTTTACGTCCAAATTTAAAAACTCAAATTGGGTTAGAAAATATATTTAAATATATATTTTGGATAAAAACAAATTTAAAAAACATGCCCATATGGTCTTCCAAAAGAACACTATTCCAGCCATGTTTTCAGTAAATTTAATAATCCCACATGCTATAAAATGTTGACCAACAAGATATGCTTCCATATTATGATTTTGATATGCACGAATTTTTGGAGGCATATGGTTTTCAATATAAGGTACCCACATACCAAAACTTTCAATCATCCAATGCTTAGATTGAGTGAGGTGACCTTGAAAAGACTTGGAGCAAAATGAAGAAAACAATACCCAAATCAAGAATAAGAGAAGAATTAAGAATTTCAATTCAAAATGTAGTATGGTAGCAATGTGATCCTGACATGACCATTGTGGGATGCCAGGAATTGCTCCATTACTTAAAATATGAGATGATTTAAGGTGCCAAATATGTTATTGAATAATGATTAGGCATGATCCACTATGTTTTAGGAAAAATTGTAAAGAAAAACATTGGTAGAAAATTAGAGGTTGGCTTAATCAAATGTTGATTCTCCTATCATTCACTGGTAAAAATACAAATTTGGAGCAATATACTAGCTAGGAACTAACCATATATTTGGGACAAACATAGATATAAGATTGAATGGGAACATATTGTACTATAGGGTCAAGCATCAATCTATATGTAAGGAAGGAACTATTGGTCATCCTATGGACATATTCCCATCTACTGAGACACCTAGGTACCCAACCGTGGCGCTCACCAGTTCTCTAGGAGAATTTTATAGGTACAAGATATATTGAATTCAATCTTACATTACTTGTAGTATGACAATTATTCACCTAGAAACAATTATATAATATAAAACATGTAATTGTATGGAGAAAACTTGGTTTAAATCTATTAGATAATGAGGCTCCTTTGTTCACTTAAAAATTGTGATTTTGGAGAAATATACTAGTTGGTAACAAACTGTACCTTTGGGAGAAACAATGGTATAAGGTTGAATCAGAACCTATTGTACTCCAGGGCCAAACATCAACCTGATTGTAAATATTGAACTATTGGTCATCCTATGGACATATTTCCATCTACTAAGACACCTAAGTACCCAACCATGGTGCTCGCCAATTTTCTAGGAGAATAGTCTGGATACATGATGTACCAACGTCAATCCCACATTATTTGATGCACTTTACACTAAGGACTTATAGTGAAACAATATTTCACCAAGAAAATAGAGGAGATGAGACATGTAACCATACTTTACCAATCATACTAAAAATTATGTATATACTTCTACCAACCATTAATTCCTTAAACATTGATTCACACATTTTCCCAAAAACAAAGAGACTAGGTGCATTGAAGAAAAGAACCATGAGTAGTGGATGGAAAATAAATGAGGGAGGGATGAGGAGAGGGAGAATATGAATAATTAGAAAGAAGAATGTCACAAGAGTGGAGGAAGGAGAGATGGAAAATGACATCTCATTCAATATTTTTTTACTTTCATGTCCGACAATAAAATTGTAATTTGAAAATCTCACATACCAGATTCAAAACAATAGTGAGTTGGATATATTATTCCAAAATAAAATTTGAAGGTGTTGTCATCCCCTTGGCCCGTTCTCTTCATTCATCGATGCAATTCTTTCCTCCTTCCAAGATTCTTGCAAAAGAGAGATTAGTATTATGGGTGGCTCTTTTTGCACCACAAAAAATATTTGGTAATTAAATCAATGTATCTAAATGACCTATATATCATGTGAACAAATAGTGAACAAATATATTCAATCCAATTCAAGAAATGAATTTCAAACCAATTCTGGAAAGAAAATGTAAGAACAAGTTTCAAACCAATGCAAGAATAAAATTGAAAAAATGCATTTCAAACCAATGCAAGAATCAAAATGCTAGAACGAATTTCAAACCAATGAAAGAATGGAAATGAACCTTTGGTAACTCCCCGAAAATGACGCCAAAAATAAGGATATTTTAAACTACCTTTCAAATTTCTTAGAAAGACAACTAAAAATACTATGCATTTAATTAACTATTCGAGGCTCATATGGAACTTGTGAGTTACTGTGAACTGTATATGCAATCTACACTCTACTCTTCCATTGGTTTGATATGTAGTCGTAGTATCAATGATTGCATTTGTGGTCAAAGTATTGATAGTTCTCAAGCTATGGAAATGTTTTATAATATGTGGAAAGTAAATTACACTTACATGAATTGAAATATCACACTTGCAAGAAAGTAAGCATACCAGCAGGAAAGTAAATCACTCTTACTGGAAAGTAATCACATATATACGAAAGCAAATGTCAGATTTGCAAAAAAATAAACATGCTAACAGTTGTGCTAGAAATGAAATTCACACCAGCTTCACGTATCAAGAATACGACTCAATTGTTCCCGAAGAAACCCCATAGCCTATATGTAGGTAGGAAAAATGAATACCTTGGAATGACTAGGCCCGCTAGACCTTGGAATGGATAGGACCACTCACTATAATTGGATAATTTAGTATGGTATGGGATCACCGAGATCATCCATCCATATAGTTGGTTTTGTATGGTATGGTATGATATCATTTATTTTTAGTCTTGTATCATCGAGATCATCTAGAGTAAAAGTAATTGTAGAATTGAAAATCTAAATTACTCTTCTAGAAGTTGAAATTCACACCACTAACTGAAAATAAATCACACATGCTGAAAGGAAATTGATTAACTACTTGATGGAAAATAAATTAACTAAGTCGTTATAATTAGAGCCTAATCCTTTCCAAGATGATCTCTGTCATTACTCCGAACAACAATTTCAATGATTACATTAAGAACATAATGAAATACAATATTATGTGAATAATCAATTACATGAATAAATAAATACAATCCCTCCTGAATAATTAACAACATAAATGAATTGAATCACACATCAAATAATTAACAACTCACATAATTAAATCACACAATGGGAAATTAAAGAAAAGCACAATGGGAAATTAAAGAAAACTACCTAAGCTACACAACACTCTATTCTATTGGAGTGGTCTCTTCCTCCATAGAACAAAGTGTTGATATTATTCTATATCAACACTTATAACATGAATTAATTAAATTAATTAAATTAATCAAAATAAATCAATATATTAAAAATATACAAAGAAAGTAGATTAAATTAATTAATTAAATCAGACACTACGAAAATTATAAAACAAAAATTAAAAAAAATGAAATAAAAACTTAATGAATTAATCTATTGTCATTTGGACATTGCTCTAAGATTACACCCCTAATAATGGTGAGAATGCTCTCTTTTATACATAGATTTAATGGAAACTATAAATAACAAATATCTAAATAAACCCACCTATGGATTTAATAAATACGCAGTGTTCACAACAATTTCCTAAATAAGAAATAGTTTCCAATTAATAATTAGAAATTAATGAATAAATCCAAGGTATTTTGCTAACATTTAGAAAAACAATAGATAAATTCCAATATTTTTGCTAACAATTAGCAAATAACAAATAACTCCAAGATCTTTTGCCCAAAAATTCTAAGATTCTTGGTTAACCACTCAAACTAATATGTTGTCTTGGAATTGAAAAATTTTCTCTGTAGCTTTGATTTTCTTGGACTAATATTATTGTTGCATAAATCCATAAATGAAAAACATGTGATATCATGGCTCATGGTTCTGATGGATCAAGGTTCCTTGGATGAGTTGCAGCATAGGCGGAATTACAACAATGAGAGTTGCAATAAGAGAAGTTGCAACGTAGAATAGTTCCTTGGCAATTTGCAACAACTAAAAATGAGTATGAGTGTTGCAGCAACTGAAAATGAGTGTTGCAACAACTAAAGATGAGTGTTGCAGCAATTGGAACCAGAACATCCCCCGTGGAAACATCACAATCTACGCAACAACCTCTCTGGCATATCATCTTTGCAAGTTAACTCAAACATAAATGCAAATATGATCTTTTTCTAATGTTTAATGATAAATTCATGTGAAGTACTAAAGAAATGTAATGGGAACACATTAATTCTAAATCCCATATAATAATGGATTGATACAAGGTTTAGGTAAGCGGAAAGGGGTTAAAAGTAGGAAAATATGGTATAAAAATATACCATTTCTAGAGCCCATGAATCTTGTCGACACCCAAGCAAGCTCAATCCGACCTTAATCGTATTGTTTTGGAACCATAATATTTTTCCTCTAAGGGAGGCCATATCAAGATTATTTTTGAGTTATGAAACCCTCACATATCATAATTCCATATGCAAGGGATTCTCAGTTCATATTTCATGAGCTAAGAACTCAATTTGCCAAGATTTTAACATTGGTGCCTTACATTGGTTGTTGGGTGGGTCCCATAAACATGATCTTTCATAGATGATAAAATGATTTCTTCTCATTTTATTAAAAATATAGTGGTGGTACCTATTAGGCCTCAAGATGAGCTATCATTTTCATGTTTTTGAGTTTGTATGACTAGTATAAGAAAGGCACAGTGCACACCTTCTGAATGGTCAAAATTAATAGTTGTGACATCCTTATCATTTTCTATTATGATATATGAATCAAAAGGAAAATCATGCCTAGAAGTGATGTAGGGAAGTGTAAGAATTTTCCATTGATGTATCATATGCTTAGTTTTGACCCTAATTTGTTGATAATGAGCCTTCACAATTTGAGGACTAGTTTTAGACGCTAGTTTGGTAATAATGATTCAAGGTTTAAAATTTGTTAGTAATAAGCTAAAAAATAAATCCATGTTGTGGTATACTTAGGTACCTTTCCAACAATGCCTCATTTTCCTTAATCTAACATTGCATGACCCATTTAGAACTGTCACAAATATATGAAATGGTTGAGGTTGGATGGTCTAACCAACTTGCATGATAGAGGTTCAAGTCAGTCAAAGTAGAAACAAATAGCCTCATATCATAGTTTTGTGTCAATTTCATCGAATTACTACTCAAAAAATTTATGATGATACGTCACTTTCCCTAATTGGATATCATGTGGCGATGTGGAAACTTTAAAAAGTTTGAGTAGTGTGTGGGGCCCGTTAACAAATGAGGGTTTAGAGAGAAAATCTTTCTATCCAAAATTGGGGGCCTAGGTGGCACAAGATCAATTTTCTATTTTTTTAATTCTTTATGGGATCGACAAGAACTTTCCAATTGTGTGCCCATGTTGCGTTTTGAATCCACATTATTTTTCCTCATTCTTAGTGTCCTTTAGTGAAAGTCACCATCAAAGGAACACACATTTCCATAAAAAATAAAAAATTAATAAATAATAGAAATAAAAAAGGGGGGAAATAGAAGAGATCCTATGCACCCTCCCATGAGAAATAGGAGAAAACAAAAACAGAAAAAATACAAAATCATTTCCCCTCCCCTCATTCTTTCATTTTGTTAGTTAAGGAATGATGAAATGGGGCTTTGAAATTCTGGTTCATGGAAAACATGAATATAGAAGTTCATAAAAAAAGCCTCCCTATTCACATATGACTTATTATTGTTGTGTCATGTTGCAAGGCTTGTCAGTGATCCCACTGACTCATTCTACCAAACTAATAAAAAATATCCTAGGTGTCCTCCCGAGTTTCATTTTCATCATCAAAGGTGTGCTTGATTTTTTTGCCTCATCCAATAATAGCAAGTTACTTTCGTGAATGAGTGGAGAAACTTTGGAAAGTTTGAGGAAGTGCAAGCCCAAGATCATAACATGATATTCCAATGGAGTTGAACATATCCATGTTGCCAAACCACTCCCCCACTCTCAATGGTGTTGAATGAACAATCCCCGTCACTAAAATCATTGTTTTCTTCAACACTTTACATGTTCCAGTGCAACTCTTAGGTTTGCGATGAAGAGACTTCACGATTTGTTCACTCACAAAATTGTTCATTTCCCCATGTCAAGTACTAGGGCTGCCATCCTCAACCCATAAATCATTTGTCTCATAGACCATTGCACCCCATCCTTGGGTGCATGCCCCATTTCCTTGTGTCCTATCTTATGCCGATCGTCATGACTCATTGTCATTGTGTTGATGAGGTCGTTCAATGCCTCCAATGTGCCCATGTTTTTGAAGGAATATGATTCCATTTCTTGGAACACTCCCAAGTGGCCCTGTTGTTTCCCAAATGCAACCCAAGTCTCTATAAATCATTATAAGGTAAGTAATATGTGTGACCCCTTGGCACCACATGTAACCATCGTTCCCCCACGGTGCTCCTACCCACACCCAAACGTCTTTGATTTCCCAACTAATTGCTTCTTCCTTGTGTTCTATGTTTGTTCCATCGTCAAATATTCCCAAGGATCATGCACACTTGGTGGGTGTCTTGAGATACCTTACATCCTCCCCCACTCCAATGTTTTCTTGTCCTAGGAAACATCCATCGATCTCCATGGTGTCTCTAACCCATCTCCATACCTCTTTAGCACTCAATGTTGTCTACTAAATTGTTTTCATCAATGAAAATTCTCTTGAGGAAGTTCTACAAAGTGTGCCCAAGTGTTGGATACTCTTAAATCATGATGACTTTGATACTTTGACTCTATTGTTTTTGTTTAATGTACATTGGATCCTATCAAGTTTTGAACTGGTTTGGTGATCAATCCAATGGTCACATTCCACATCCAACAAAATCTTTTATTCCTGTCTCATTGTCATCCTATCCAACCTTTGTTGGTCTTGTTGAGTTTCTCACTACAATATCAACCTATTCATTTCACTTAGTTAAACCCATTTGACTATGGAAAAGGTCCTACCCCTTTCCACATTTTGGCAAGTCACTTCCACAACCCATCTGTTGTCTTGCAACTTCCATGCTTGAGTCTTTCGATGACACCTCCACTAGGAATCACCATTCATGCTATTGGTCTACATAGCCACCACCAAGGCTATTGGTCTACATAGTGTCTAACTTGTGCTCTGTGCGTAAGTACCATATGACCAAACAAACTTCCTTCAGTGTGCATCCTAAATCCTCAAGTTATTCTACAGTAAGTTGGAAGTCATATATCCCCTTGACCTTCCTACAAAAGTTCATGATCATTGATTGATGTCAGTCTTCAACTCCTATCTCTTCCACATTCATCTCCAAGTCTGGTTGAGTAAGTGCCTCTGTGCAATGTCTCATCTCAACTCTTGGATTTTTTGTGGTGGGTAAGTCTGCTACCCAATCCTCCACAACCTTCTTGATAACTATTCACTTGGTGATGTTCCCCCCGCTCCGTGGAAAGTGAAGAATCCGATTGTATATTACACTCATGTTTAGGGTTCGGTAGGTTCCTCAATTGACCAACCTTCCCAATGGTTGTCTTCACCAAATTCATCAACACTATAACATCTTTGAGTAGTATGGGTAAATATTTCTTCTTGCTTCTATTTCATGCTTCAAGGATTGTCGGTGCTCCTACTAACTCCTTATACCAACTTGATCACAAATATCCTATGAATCCTCCTGAGCTTCCTTTTTGTCGTCAAGGGTGCGCTTGATGTTCTGGCTTCATCCAAGAGTACTAAGAAACTTTCATGAATGAGTGGAGTAGATTTGGAAGGTCTGAGGAAGTCCAAGCCTATTATCATCACATGATATTCAAATGGAGCTACAAATAGATCCGTGTTTCCAAACCAACCCCCAACTTTCAATGGTGTTGAATGAACAATCCTCATCACCGTCATCATTGTTGACTTCAACACTTTACATGTTACAGTGAATCTCTCTTGTTTGTGATGAAGAGAATTCACAACTCATTCACTCAAAAAATTATGAATTACCCCCATTTCAACCAAGGATTCCATACTAAACCCACTTACTATTGTTTCTACAAAGTAGAGTCCTTCAACTGCTTCACTTTGTGAAAATTTTCCTTGACCCCTTGTCTTGAACTCTTGCATGCATTCCATGAACGTTTCCATGAATTCACTCATTTCTTCAATCAATTTCATCACTTGAAACGTATCTACCAAGGGTTATGACTCCTCCACTATTGGTGTGATTCAAGCCTCATCCTCAACCAACAGACCCAATTTTCCTTAATCAATCAATCAGCCTACCTTTCCTCATGATTGATGTGGGATAATTCTTTGTTGTTGTGTTGCCTCCATGATGGATTTTGTTCTCCCTGAGTGCTCCCAACATGTTCAATGCCACATTCTTAGTCCTCTTCACCAATTCCTTCAACCTCGTAACCTCGGACTCCATATGTGCATTGAATTCATTCATCCTCTCCAAGGCCTCTTTGAGTTTCTCGAATTCATTCATCCCCTCCAATGCTTTAAAATATTTTATAATATATATATGTTATTAATTAATTATTTATTATTATTATTATTTTAATGCATTATGTTATATGGACATCCCTCCCATATTATACTATAAAGGGCCTATCCACACAATTAGAAATTAAAATTAAAATGTTAATAGATACATTGTTATAAAAAGGCTTGTGCCAAACTAAAAAGAAAAAAAATATAAATATAATTGAGGTTTAATCATATTGAATGATACCTAGTAAAATTTAATTGAATGCTAAATAATTCAAAAAAGTCAAAAACCATTTTAACAGAACTGGTCCTACAAAATATGTTTGATTAATTGTGGGTCGACGCACAAGACATAAAAAAGTTTCAGCTAAATGGTGACCTCCAAATCAATTTAAATATGTAATGGCAAGTTGAGTTCTTGGAATTATGCACATAATATTTATCGAAACTAAACTAATAACAAGTTGAGTACTGGATGATTTGTATAAGAAGAAATAGATTTATAGTTAAGGGTTTGCAATTCTTCAATCATTTATAATCCTCTGTTGATTAAGGTTGGTTGTCATTGATATCAACCTTTGAAGAAAGACCCGTAGCACAAAGGTTTGGGTAATGGACCCAATAGTGTTTGATGTAAATATGACTCATTATTTTTTTGTCATGGTTGATAAGAAGTAAATATGGATGAACTGCAAAGTGGTCCCCTTATGGTGAAAGCCCTCACGGGAAGACGCTTTCTGGAGT